>JARVGP010000142.1:0-72164 GCA_029876185.1 Mansonella ozzardi
TTTCCGCAAATTTTTCCAAAAAATTAATAAAAAAAAATATAAAAACAACCCCCCTCATCCACAAAAAAAAAAAAAAAAAAAAGAAAAAAAACCACAGTAAATATAACGCTCGATTAAGCTGTATGATGGATTTAACAGAACACCGACTTCGGAAATAAACATGAAAAACAAACTCTGGAACAAATAGTTTTTGCATGCTTTCGGATTTAGTTGGATGAATACGAGCAACTGTTTTATATAATGCTTAGACAAACACAAACCGTCAAGCAACAGACCTTGTACGTATACGACGAGTCATTAGTGCACGCGCATTCTGCATGATGTTCTCAGAACGTTTTATAATATTCACGGCTTCATCAGTGGCATCACACTGTGGGAAACGCCGCGCTTTCGAAACATTAATCAAAACACGCAAGTCGTCCAGTGCTGAATAATGAATAAGTAGGTTTACAAATTTGATACAATAAAGTATTAATTTTCCACTTGTTGAATGCATTCAAACATTCTGTACTTTTCTCATACTGCTTTATTCATGTTTGAGTTGTGTGTTTGATTTCAGCAATTAATATGTCGTAAAATTAAGCAGGTCACGAAAATTTAGAATTTTGTTGTGACTATGGCAAATTTACTGGGCGAAAACATACTAGGCTTAACATCAGCATTTTCCATATTGATCACTGACAAAAGTTTGGATCTCCAGGTAGAATAGTCGCAGATTCCATACGACAACATATTGTACATGTAATTTAGTTCTTGCGCAGTGTAACGGTAACTGTAAATTAATTAATCAAAAACAGTAATACAAGGTTTGATCAAAACTTGGAATAATAAATTTGCCACCTGGAATTGGGGTATTTCAAATAACATCATGTTCAAATATATTTCGATCATTTTTTAGTAAATCGATTTGAAGATTTACAAGTTTTTGATTTAGAAGTCAACAAATAAAGACGAAAAACAATTTCTTTTGTTCAATTTCTAAAACCTTACTTGAAAGTAAGGTCTGCCGTTTGACAGACTGAACAGACCCGATCAACATGCTCCAAACATACAAGCCTTTTGTGTTTACAAATGATTGAAGACATGAACAATGTTGTTTTACAAACAGCGCAAGCACGAAAATCATCAGGAATATGCTCATATTCAACACGTGCTGACCTGCAAATTACTGCCTCTCTGAAAAATTTTTTATACAGCATCATTTGCAATTTATGCCGTTTCTTCCACCAGAACTATCAGAAATATTCGTTATTCAATGCAGCACAGCTCTTGAATGTCACGCTATATACATAAATTCCGTTCAGTCATTTTTTCATCCATTTCACTTTTCCAGTAGTTTGCCAGTTTTTTGGCTTATTAAAATATCTTGAACACAGCCCTATATACTCTAATGTCTTAAAATTATATATTTCTCCATAGAAAATAGGTACATATTGAATTTCATATGAATTAGTTCTTCATTTAGAAAAAATAGCAGACTTACTGAATGACGCCTTTGTTAGTAACAATATCTCGAAGATGTTTTTCTCTTACAATAATTTCATACAGTTCCTCATGCACAGCTACACCAAGATTAACACTCAGCTTAGTAGCACATTTCGTCATTTTTACCATCAGTTCCTCGTGTGAAAAAACACAATTACGACGAACACGAGCATACTCCAAGATACAAAAGCGACCTTTGCGCAGCTGCAAACATTTGTTACCAGTCTATAGCAAGTATTAAAATATAGCATAATAGTAATCTAAAAAAGCAGAAAATAAAGAATGAAATTCTAGAGCGGCAGAAGCTAAAAGTTTTTATATTTATCAAGCTTCATCTTCTGTCACGAAGACAATGTCGTTTCAGATGGTTTTCATAACTCTGACTCTCTGTAACCCATCTTCGACGATTAGTCTTAGAACATTTCTCATCAAAACGTATACAACAGTAACTTATTTAAAATGAAGGAAGATAAAGCACATCAAGTATTATTTTCCATAAAACATCAACAAACAACAAAACAACCAAACAATAAACAGGATGCAAATTTTACCCAATCTGCAGGTGCGAAATTTACAGCTTCCGCAAAATTCAGTCCCTCATTATACCCAGCATGATAGGAACGTGGAAATGTTATTACAAATTCGCCAGGTTCCTGATGAACTGTATAAACGTGAATACCCTAAAAGTTTACTGCTAAATTTTATGAAACAAGAATCTGAGAATCAGATCGGATAAAGAAAATCTGCAACTTCTTACTGCAACTCGAAAATCCATATCACTCCGTACCGCTACTTAAAATTCCCGAACGAAAAAGTAAGTATTATTAAAAGATATACCTTGTTCATAAGAATCTTGGGATTCATTGTTGTTGTCATGTGATGCAGAACATCGGGTTGACGTTCAAATAAATATGGAACAAGCTCCATCATAACTCTGTCAAATTTCTCACCCTCATCGCCAGAAACACCATACCAGATCTTACGTTCACCCCTAAAATAAAAAACATCCCTTTGCATGATTCTCAGTCAATTTGGAAAAGAATTCAGGCTGTTCAAAGATAAGATGGATGCAATTACATTATAAAATTTATAATATATCAAACCAGTGCAAATAGTTGACGCTGTAAGTCCAGTGATCTTCCGTATGCCAACAAAAAGCACTCAGACACATACCCACATAAACCCACGGTACCATCATACCTTAACAATAGGCGATTTGAAAAAGAGATGGTAAATTTACATGGTCTTCAAATCTAGAAGCAGAAAAAGTACGAAATACCAGATATTCCGGTTTCCATGTGGCTCAAAACAGAATCTTTCAATATCGGTAAATTGTTGAGGTTCCATGGGTGATTTGCATAATGTTCACGTTCTTTGGGATCCATTTTTCCTCCAAAATCATGCCCATTCATTGGAAAACCACTACCGACCTTCAATTTTCTTTAAATTTAATTTACTGAACTACATCATGTTGAATGAAAGTAGCAAAAAACAAAAAAGCTTACCTTCGTGACTGCAAGATCGGCACCGTATTTTACAACTACGGTATTTTCGAGATCAATTACATCTTTCCAGAATTCTTGCTCAACTACATCACAAGGCACTTCCTGAAAACAGTGATCTTAACGCAATTTTTTTAAAATATATTTTATAAAACTAATGTTTTCGGAGCAACATATACAACAGCAGGACAAAATATCCCTGTTATCATTTATTCCACCTCCATGAACACGGTTTAAGCAGCAAATACCCAGAACCGAAGGAAAATAAAAAACAAAGAAATATTATACTATTCCTCCAGGAAACAAATATAATCTTTCTGCTATGTTCTTTCTTCCAATTTCAGAAAAATAACTTGCCAGCGGATCGCTGTGAAAATGGTTTTGCTTCCAATCATTTGCATACTTAGCGAACGTAAGCAGGTTATAGCTGGTATGTGCATCGTGAAATGCATAACTCTCGGCAATCTCTTTGACTGAAGCAAGCAAGCATCGACAGCAACGCCATTCAACTACAACGTCATTGGGAATCATCATGAAAAAAATAAAAGAACTGAAACGCACAAAATTGAGAATTTCCTTTAGTATCATTTTATTAAATCAATGGATATAAAGGATTTCGAAATGCTGTTTATAAATAACCAACATCGTGGAACATTTGGTAATGCTGGTGAACAACAGTAAATATGGAGTGCATAGTCGCAATCCTCGCACAACAACAAATGCTCCTCATCATCACCTCTTCCGCATTTTTTACATACAACATCATCCATTGGATCCGATGTTCTTGTCTTCTTCTCCTCTGGAATAATTGGTACAAAATTCCATGGCAAATAACTGCTTAATAACAACAAAGATTTCAGATCTTATATAAATTCCACCTTTTGGCGATAACTTTTCGTCTGAGTCTTCCATCCTTGCTGAAGATAAAAAAAAAGCTTCCTAATATTCTGGTATTCTGAAACTTATAGAGTGTATATTTGTTTCGAAGATGAAAACCCTTCATTTGTCTTGAGACTTGTACTGGAACATAATAAAGTGTAAAGTGAAATTTTGCGCCGCTAATCGGCACTTCGGATGAAACTTCTGACTTCTACAGTATTAATTCATGAATAACTTAACTGCTAACCGCTAAAGCAACTACACAAATAGAAAAGAACGACTAGAATTATTCACTTGTATGAAAACGAAGTCCAGCCATAGACTTTGTTCTAGGTTGAGGGATTCGTCTTCCATACTCTACTTGTCCATTTTCAGTACCATTCGTTGTGGTGCTGCAACCGTCATTTTTATTTTCTTCATCGTCTCTGTTCTGCTAAAACAAAAAGACGGAAATAAGATAATCATCTCTACAAAAAGCCTATATTCTTGACAGAAAAAATCTGAACATTCTACCATGTACCCTTGTAGTTCAAGAATCGATTTCATTCGTAAAATGAATGCTATATGCATTTCACGAGAATTTGATGAGAACATGAAAAAAGAATTTATGGAAAGGGAAATTGCAAAATGATACAGCGAACTTTCTTCCCTTTTAATGACAATATATCATACATTAAAAAGTTTCTGAAAAAGATCAATCCATTTGAGGTAAAGAGCCTTGATTTTATTGGCACGTTGTTGCTTGAATCCCAGTTTTTTTGTTATATAGCCCCACCGTTTTTGAGCGTTTGCAATATCAACACCTCCGATTTCCATTACAACCTGCAAATGCAATTTGGAAACCAAATTTTATAGCATACAACATACGATGATTTCAGAACTAAATGACTTACTTTCTTTAGCACCCTAACACAGTGACAGAAGAAAAAAACTCAAGTAATGCTTAAAATCCTCAAATTTAGTGTTTTGCATCAAAAAGCAGTCTTTACAACTAATAAGATACAAAAGTAATCGATGTTGTGCGTTTAAAAGTATCACAAACCTTATAAAGATCATAAAAATCAACATATTTGTTATCAATATTTGGAACTTGAAGTGTATGCCCCTGCATATGCCAATAACTGACCAACTGTGCATCGAATAACAGTCTTGCCCGTGTTAATCCATCAATTTGATTCAGCTTTTGAATGCGCGGTATAAAGCTGAATTTTTCACTATCGATGGCGAAAGGTGGTCGAAAAGACTAAAAAGAACTTAGGTAATAACAGTAGTTGTACATGATACACACATACACAAAAGTTCAAATATTCTAATTCCATTCAATTTCTTTAGAAAAACGACTGGATTTGTAAGAAATTGAACGAACTAGACAAATATGACCAGATCACAAGGAAGAACAATACGACAATGATTTTCAAATGGTTTACGAACTAGCGGCGCCGAATAACTTCCGGAATCATCCCGCAGAACGTGATTTCTGATTATTCATTATTTGCCTTACAGTAAGCAATTAAGTTTTTAAAAAGACAAATTAAATCCCAATTGAAGCAAAGTCATGTTTTTCACCAGTCAAAAAGTTTAAAACAATCTGAAAAATTAATTTGTCATATGGATTCTCCTACAAGAATATAATCTACATATATCATTCAGATAACCAGACAACAACAACAAGAAAGCACTGAAAAAGCATTTTTCGAAGTCAAACGATCCATATTATCATTCATGTTTAAGTAACTGAAAAATTAAACAGAACATTCTGAGAGTCGATATCTTATCAGCTTCTTTCAGAATCGCCTAACATAAATAAAACATTAATATACTTTCAGAAGCATAAAACATATTCATTTTCAATAAAATTAAATGAAACGAACTTACAGGAGGAGGTTTGACCTTTATCACACCATACTTTTCCGCTTCAGGTTTAATTTTCGCTACATATGCGATTGGATCGGCGAATTCTTCCTCTGTTGGATAGAATGTTGGTGCAAATGGTGGTCGTTCAAATTCGGTGTAATACTTGGTATAATTTTTCAGCATGTTTGACGGAGTCTGCATATGTAGTTGTGTAATTTACAATTTATCGTTCATCATTATTACCTGGAAATATGCAAATGGTATCATATAAAACTCAAGCTTAACAAACATAACGTTCCACAAAGAAAAAGATTAAGTATTAAATCGTAAACATTTGAAAACTATTGAAGCAAGTGCATCAATCCAGATTAGCAGATGAAAGAGATCTGCGAATTTCGAATTTCATGCGAATGATGAGTAGGATATTTAAAATTTTAAATAACAGAAAATAGCAAATAACTATGCCACACCACATTCTATTCTGGATTATAAGGAATTGTATAGGTTGGTATCCTCATCAAAACAGTGCACAGATATTATTATGTGTAAGATGAACTGCATTATGATTATTTTGCTTCATCGGCAATCACTTTTAAAATAATCATATGACTTATCTAACCAACACAAACATTTTACTGCAGCTTGAATAGATTATATTGTTCATTTCATATTTCATATGAATATTTTTAAATGACTACCTGATTTCCAAAAATCCATCTGAACTGATATAGCAGTTACAGAAATTAAATTATATAAATGTGAAACATTTTCACAAATTAGTAAATTATATATAAATGTGAAGAAGTTACTTAGTTGTAAATTTACTTAAAGTAGAGAAAATGCTTTCACAAAGTATCAGTGAGAAAAATTAATCTGTGAAATATCCCAAAATAAATTTTTGACTATCACCCAAATCACGGGCTGCAATGTAAACATGAAATAGATTTTTTTTCCTTAAAACTAGATAAATGATAAATTATAAAACGCCAAATCAAGGAAGTTTTTAACAGTGTAACACACATAAAAACTGCTCATAAAATATATAAACTGGAAATTTTCTGTGCACCTAAAAAGAGAGAAAAAAAGTCGAGAGAGATAAAAGTCGGGAAAATTACGTATAAACATGAAACTTTTTATGTCATACCAGCAAAATCAGAATCGAATGAAAAGAGACCCATTATTCCGTTATGAACAATTATCATGAAAGAGATAAAAAGGAAAGAGTCCAAATTTTAAGAAAAAGTAAACAGATGAAAACAATAGTAGGGATTTAAATTGCTTAGAATATTTCAGAGGTATTGGGTTATAGGTCAGAAATTATAAAACGATAAACAAATAAATGTCTCACGGATACAATTAGGAAATACAAAAATACAATCACTCCGCCACCTCATATACCTTTGTTGAGAATCCTCAATTAACAAAAGAGTGATCCAGATCCATACATAATAGAAAAACTGATGCCGCTGGGATAAAAAGAGAGATGGAATGAGGAACAGACGTTATTTCTTTCCAATAGATTTTTCTGAAAATAAATTAGAGCATACGGTGAAGATTAAAACTTTTGCGTTATTCTCTAATCACATTATTTCTTAATAATTATTCTTCCTTACTGCTTGTAAATGGACAATTTAAATTTCGATAAAATTTTGGTCATTATATCGCCATCAGCTTATAAAATCCAAAACAATTCATGTCCCTTAGAATTAGTAGCCAATAAACAAGTCGCAGTAATTCATCTGCATTCGATGATTTTGTTTTTACTAAACAAATTTTCCATTCTTTCCTATCAGAAATTCCTAATCGATTATGCACAAAAATTTTATCCTTTACATAAAAGAAAACTTTTTGATGCTTTGCAAAAAAAGAAAAAAACAGAAAAGCCTTTGGTCATTCATCAAAACAATTAGAACAAAAAAAGAAAAAAAGCTATGTTAATCAAAAACATTAAATAATTATGTTAGAATGTACATTATTGTGGATCATTGTACAATTCAGGCGGAAATAACAATTAAAATTTAATTAATTAAAATGAGCAAAATAATGAACAAAAACTCTCCTTTATTAATTGAACATAACGAAACATTAACAAGATATGATGCGTCACATTAAAACTAAACCAATGAAATGAAGTTTGAGAACTAAAGTTGAAATTATGCAAATTTCCCACTGTTTATTGATGTTTATTTGTTAAAATGACAACTCGATCCGTTGACTGAATCGTAATTGGTTACTTATCGCATTCGATCATTCCTATACAAATGAAACGAAGTTCAATTAAGATAGAATTGATAGATTAACAAAAGATGTTTGAAAAGTATTCGACATAAAATGAAATTTCTAACTTTCTACATCGACCTTTCCATCTTTACAACTTAGCAAGTCGTACCAGAACCATTTCGATGTGCTTTGTGGCTTTCAGATAGACATCTTGTAATTTGTCTTTCTTATACAGTGTATTATCATCAATGTGTTATGGTCATTAGGTCATTGTACATGGACAGTGTACATTAGTGTCGGTCAAGTACCAATTATATGAAATTCATTAGTTAATTCTTTCAAATGTTTGATGTATGTTTGTTAGTGTTGATGATTTTTCATCTTCGACGATGTATTTTTTTTTAATTTAGGTCACAAGTAAAATATCATCTCACCTGCATCATTTTAATGCATTCATTATCTTACACGTACAAATTAACACTTCTTTTTCATATACTGCATTTACACTCATTCATTATCACTGTGATTATTGCAGTTCTTGTCTGTTCATTTTGGATCGTTGAAGGCGTTGAGAAACAAATATCGCGATAGAATAAGAAATTGTGATGCCAGTAAGTAGTTTATATAAAGTTTGCAAGGTTGCACGGAAATCCTTTTGAAGCTTTGTACACAGTATGCTAAGCATTGGCATAGGCTTTTTACGGATGAAGAATCATTATTTGCTAGGTCTAGAAGGAAATCTATAATGTAAATTCAAGTGTAAATCTAGAAGTTGAAGTAATTTAAGCAGCTTTAATTACTTTATTATCGTCTCTTTATTTTTAATTCACTTAGCATTTGTGAGTTCTACTAACTTCTCATAGCTATATAGTTAGCATCCAGTATAACGAGAGGTTAAAAGATGATGTGATAGCATATCGAACACAACCTAATTATTGTTCGAGAAGCACACGACAACCTCATCGAATTTCTTAAATCTTTTTTCTCTTTAAATCCATTTCTGAGCTTAATTGGACATGTTAAAATTTTGCCTTCCATCATTCTAAGTTTTATCTGTAGGAAAAGGAAGAGACAGCAAGAAGGAAAAAGGAGTCGATTGTTGACTTATCACGATTTATTGATAAGAAAGTGCGCGTAAAATTTCAAGGAGGTCGAGAAGGTTACTGTTTGAATAATTTTGCTTATCTTTAATCTTTCTAATCATAATTTTGTAGTTAGCTTGTAGCCCGGCGATGTGTATGATCTACCTGCGATTTCCTTGGATTGAAGAAATGTCTATTGTGTTTATCCATTACATTTATTTCTGTGATTCGTTTCTGCTATTTCTTTTTTCTGCTGCTTTCTGATTTCAGTATCGTTTGCTAAGATTATGTTCATTAATTTACAAAACCTCATTACAGCGTCTGGAATACTGAAAGGTTATGATGCTTTAATCAATTTGGTATTGGATAATGCTGTGGAATATGTGCGCGACACGGAAGATCCGCAGAAAGTAACGGAGGTTAGTTGCATTTCATATCTCATAGGTTTCTCCTTTCATGCATTCTGTTCATGAAGACTTAGATTAGATACAAATTTTATGGTTTTTTGAGAAGTAATTGAAATTAACTGTAAATGGTTGGTTTTTAATTTTTCAATTCTTGAGAACAGCTTTTTAAATAATTTTATCCTCATTTAAGGAAACAAGACAGTTAGGTTTGATTGTTGCTCGAGGAACTGCAATAACAGTTGTTGCACCGAATGATGGCATAGAGCAGATTGCCAATCCTTTCGTATGATGATCACCTAATACGAGCAATTTTGGATGTTTTTTGATAGCTTGTTTTTGAATTTAAGCAACCTATTTCGCATTTGACCTTTCTTAATTTTAATAATTGTTATTCGTTTTTAGTTTTGTTGAGTTTTCTATTTGCAAATTTGAGAAATATTTTCCAAGCAGAAAATTTTGCTTGGTAGTAGCTCAGTAGCATTTTTTTTTTTCCCAAATTGAATTATTATGACTCAGTGATCATTTCGGTTTTCTCTTGTTTCTTTTCTTTATATATTTCTCCATTAAAAAAACTGGCTCTGTGCAGTTCACTGAATCATTGATGTTTTATTTTCTGCTACCAAAGATCCACAAATTGTAAATATGAATTGTTTTATTTGGTTAGATATAAAATTGAAAATGAAATGCGTTTTTTCATGGCACAGCAGTAAAAGATATGGATTATTTTGGTTGTTGGAGCTGATGTGAGGTTGAAGTATCACTTGCAGAATTATGTTTCCAAAGCAGTACTTAATGACATTATCCACTTATGTATATGACAGCTATATTTCAGAAAATGATTTAATTGCAGTACATAAACTCTTGTTTTATCCCAAAACACTAAATCTTTATCTAAATATAAAGGCATTTCATCACTGATTTACTTATTTAGCTTTCATTCTGCGCCAGGAAAAAGTTGCCGGCAATTGGATCACCTGGAATATAGAAATAGAATATTGCATGGCTGAAAAGGGATTTTTTTGGAAAATTTTTGGCAGAGCTTGTTGTACGGAATTGTACATAAACTTCTGTGATACTTTGCATTTCTTTACTCCTACAGATTTTTTTCCAAAAATCTATTTTGAAATCATTTCACCTAATTTATGTTTTTCTACAAATTGCTTCGTGTTGAATTTAGCTCTGCTGTTAATTTTTGGCACTTGTAATCGCCGTCCTAAGTGTTCATATAGGAGAATTATGTAGCGGTGTAAATCGGTGCGAGGTTGTGGTGCAGGACTTCCATATGCCATTTGATGTTGTCCTGAATAATCAAATACTTTTTTAAAACGAGGTAAGATAAAGCAATGGAAACTATTTTGTGTAACGATAAAAATCATTTCAAACTGAATAATATAAATTAACCTCCATTAATGCCTTCCTGAATATTGCTTGCGGGAATATTTACTACCTGAAATACAAAACACGAAGGATATTTTAAGGGCAGATGGAGTCTTTCAGACTTGCTGCGTTCAAAATTCCGAAATTAACATTTTTAGTCGGCTGAATTACACACATTTTGATCACTCATTCAAAATCACGCAGGAATGCGAGTTAAACTCGCAAAAATAATACTTCGGATAGCTTCTTGAAATAAAATCTTATAATGCATTTATTTAGTTGAGAAAAAAACGAACCAGCCAATGAAGCCATTCGGCTACGGATGGATTCTTCCGTGACAAATTATCAGGATCTGAAGAACTTTTTGATTTATCGATCCAAAAATTTGTTAGTCATAATCAAAATGTATTCTTTTATTCTTTTAGTATAGGCAGAAATGAATGTCTCAAAATGTTTTAGTGCTTTCGATTATATATTAAAAGCTTGTTAGCAATGACGAATTTGAAATGTACAAAATTTTTAAAAGGCTCGAAAGAAAATCTACAGGTTCAGCAAATAAACAAAAAAGCAAGATCAAACCGATCATGATCATGGAAAACATCGATTCTGGATCAACATCAAGCGTAACACGTGGTGCAAAACGAAGATGCCGTGGTGACATCGTTTGCCCGGGTTGCACTTGTATGCCATCCCAATTACACTGCAAATAAATGCACCATAAATTGTAACTTGGATTTAAATAATTTCTCCATAGATCATTTCAAATTGATCAACATTCATCATTTACAGAGGATATCAGCTTACCTTACCAATGTACCTCTTCTATTAAAGTTCTATTTTCAGCAATCTTAAGTTTTATATAGTAACTTTTAAGCTGCGTATCAGGCTTATGATAAAAAAGAGAATAAAATAAATTCTAGTTTTTTTCTTTTTTTTTTTTTTTTTTTTTATAAAAAAATACGTAAAAGTTAAAAAGATTTTTTCTAACTTTTAACCTAACAGTCTGTCTCTACAAAGTTCAATGAGGAAACTTGACGATAAGCGTTTCTGAAAGAGCAAAATATAGTATGCGAAAAAAGAAAAGCTATCTGCATCGATAAGGAAGATGCTAATACGGTTGATTAAATGGACTCATCATTATTAAAGGAATGGGACAATAAAAATAATATCATTAAAGATTAAAATTAACGTCAACAAGTTTTGACTAGAATCATTTAAAAAAAAAAAAAACAAGTGTATACATTTTTTAATTTTACAATTTTGGTGATAGATTTAAAAAAAAAAAATAAAAGTAAGGTAAAAGTAAGATAAAAGTAAGGTTGATAAAAGCAAACTATTGCATAAATTGAATTAATTACTCTCATTATTCTTTTCATTTTTTAAAAAGCAAAGGAGAGAGTGGGAGAGAGAGAGAAATAGGGACAGAAAGAGTAGGGAAAAATACATGCGAAAAGAAAGTAATTTTTGTGAAATTTAATCAAAATGACTATTATTAACATAATAAAGATTGCAGCAAACTTGATAAAAAAACACAAACAGAGAAAAAAGTTCATTTAAAATTCGAATAATTTTTTCATAAAAAGAAGCGTTCACCAGAATTTGAAATGAGTGAGAATTTTCATAAGAAAAAAAAAATTACGAAAGTTTCAATTAAAATATTAAATTTCAAAATTCGAAATACCGTTTTCTGAAAGGAAATAAATTTGCAACTTTCTGGAATAAATTTGAAATAGCTTACATTTAATAATTTTGCTGGTGGATTTGCGATGATATTCGGCGTAATTTCATTTTCTGCAAATTTCGCAGCAAGATCAGCCATTTTCTGTTAGAACTGAATGATAAAGTGGAATTGCGTTTAGATTTGATCACTGAAATTTTGATGTTTAATTTAAATTTTAACCTACCATGTGTTATTTCGTCAAATAACTAACCATCTAATGTTTTTGCTATGAAAATGCTACGTAGCTTTCTTGTCAAGATATGCTAGATTGAAAAAACACACAGAAATACATAACCCATGGCAGATGTACAGAGAAATAGACAAAAACAGGGTTCAACTTTTTCAAAAAATGAAATGAAACACACAAACAAATCAATTCAAGCTAGATCTTTTTCTACAACTCTCAACATTTCTGCTATTACAACGTATCGGTTAAAAAAAGAAGCAGTTTAAAGTTTCTGAAAGACAAATTTTAGGTGAATATTTGAAGAATGTCAAATAACTGAATATATATAGTAAATACATTTCGCAGGTAATTTTCACACTTCGCTATTTGTTATTTTCTATTTTTTAGTTTACATATTCCTATCAAAATTTCGCCGAAACATTTCGTTGTAAAAATGCTTGGTAAAAGTAAAATTTCCTTTTTTTTTTATTGAATTTTTGATATAAAACAAAAAAAATTTTATTTCAATAAAATGAAAATAAAAAAAAAAAAATTTTCTGCTTAAAGCTAATTATAAAAATTCTAAAAAATCTAAATTATTAAAAAAAAGCCAAAAACAAAGAAGAAAGCGAATGATAATAAGAGTTGATAGATATACATATCATGAATTCACCTCTTAAATTTAAATTAAAAATTTGCATTTGATCATTTAAAATCAATCATGAAATAAAATTGGGATTTGTTAGGTTCACATAATTTTTGCTATCAAAGCATAATCTATGCGGATATCAATAATTTAAAATACAGCATAAATTATAAAAACAAAAAATCAAGTGGAAAAGTGTAGTAAATGCATACATTTGAACAATAAATGATTATTTAAACTAAAAGATGTCACTCAAAAATCTTCACTAGCGAAGGAGCTATTCTTTATTGCAAAAACAAAAGTTGTTATTGACGCTTTGAAATGATTCATCCTGAACTAGCAACTTTTGAAAGCTGAAATTTTGTGAAGCACAATTTTTTGTCGGGGTAAAAAAATGTGCCTGGAACAGATCGTTTGTGGACATTAAGAAAAATCAAAAAATTAATTATCACTATGCATTTTTTTTTCTTTTTCTTTAAATTTTTCATAAATTGACTTTTGTCGTTAAAGAAGTCCAAATTTCTTTCTCGTTTTTACTTTTTTTTAGGTATAATTATAATTTCTCCATGATGGCGAGAATAAAACAAAAAAAAAAAAAAAAAAACTTTTATGTTCTGGAGAATATGTTAAAATTGAAACTGAAATCTAAACCAAAATTTATTATGCCAATTTTCATTAAGAAGTTAATGAAAAGCATGATAAATTTGGGTTAAATCGATCTAACTGACATGGAGGCGAAGAAAGTTTCATTTCTTTTTTTATTACTTTTTATAAATTTCATAAACATCATATTTCTTTTTTATAACTATTTCTTGTACAAGTAGTGTTTTAATATTGCCTGAAATAAATTAAATTGATGAAATGTTTGAAACTTCTCATACAACAAAAAAAAAATAAATTGTGATGGAAATTTAATTTCCGGAGTTTGCTATATTATTGATGTTTCACTGAAAAAATATTATCTTAATAATACTTACATAGAAAAAAATAAGCTTAGCATAATTCTGAGACTGAATTAGACAACACCATTAAAAGTAGTAAGAAAGGAGCAAAAAATGATTTGAAAAACAATCAGGTCTCAATAGTTCTTGTTTCTTTTTGATATTTCTTTCAAGTACATTTCACAGTTGTATTTTGCTAATAATGCAAATCATTAACAATTTTAATTTGACGCATTGCCTTTAATACTTTGATACTTTTTTTAAAAACCAAACACTAATTAAGTTTGTTTCATATGTTTCAGACTAGAAATAAAGTAATAAAATCATGAAACAAACATAGATCATGATATATCTTTTTGTTTAATTGCAAACAGTACTTGGTTAGTACGCCACATAATACATTAACCAACAGAATGCATAGTCAAACAATAATTTCAAAATTTGCTTAAAATATAAAAGAGTGAAGCTAAAATGATGATTTAATTGTGTATGGTTTACCCAAAGAAAAAACTCAGAAAATATTCTTTTTTTCACAGCAATGTTTCTTGTTGTATTACCATGTAAGATAGATACTCATCTTTTTTTTTTTTGTTTATAGAAAAATGCAAAAATGAAATCAGCAAAAATATTCGTTGTTATCATGAAGATAAAAATTTATTTCTTTTTTGTTTTTTAAGTGCAAAGAAAAGTTCATTTTTCGAATCATTCAAGATTTTGTAACAAATTTTCACAGTGATTGTAAAATTTAAGTTAAATTTTTTTTTTTTCAGTCAATGGGAATGCTTTTTTTGCTTTTATCCTTCTAATCCACAACCACATCCATATTCTCCAAATTTTTATCCAGCTGCTTCTTCTTATCCATGTAAGTTATTGCTAATTTATTGAAAATGTGCTTTTTTCAAATGTTTAGTGATTTTTTTTCTTATGAATGGAAAGAAATGAATTTATCAAAAAATTCCAGCTGCTGATCCATGTGTAAATGGTTAGTGCCCAACTGGATACAAATATTATAAGTCACATTGTGTGCGTGTGTCTTATAATTGTAGTAGTAGTAAGTAGCCTAATGGCTGTATTTATTGAAAAATTAATTCATTATTTTTGCTGTATTTATTTGAAATGATGAGAAAAAAACTTGCAAAGTTATCAAATACACAGATTAATTTTCAGCCAAATTAATTAGAACTATTTGAGATAACACAGTAATTAAATCCCGAGGAAGAAATTTTGACGCATAGCATTAAATGATGTCATTTGATTTATATCAGTGAAGAGTTAAGCATGTTATTATAACATTTGCACCATTACAGTAGTCAGAAATTTCAAGACATCATTTCCATTTTTCTTATCAATTTTAGATAGTCAATGCACCAACAATCATTATTTAATGGGATTTTGCTACTAATGTGTCAGCTAAAATATGAGTTAGAAAACACGAAAACATTAGGATATCTTTCGATTTAAACTCACTGTTAAAACAATTCCATCCTGGAAAACTTTTTTCGGCAAAAATTTGCGGATGTGTATTTTTAGGACTTGAATTATTGAGGGACCAAATGTATTCTGTGAATAAAGAAGTTCCAATGTTTTGTAAAAGCTTTAGAATGAACCAACCTGTTACCAAATTTTTTGAATTACCAACTGTTATAAATTTCTAAAGAATACTTTTTATGTGAATGACGAAGTTTCAGTGTTTTATAAAAGCTTTAGAATAAACCAACCTATTACCAAATTTTTTGAATTACCAACTGGTATAAATTTCTAAAAATATTTTTTATCTCTCTGTAATTTGCTATTCCATTAGTTTAGATTATGAAAATGAATTCTGTCTTCATGACTTGATAACGAACGCATTTGAATTATAATATAGATACTCATTATAAACACGTACATAACTCAACTTTACCCGAAAATTCCAAACTTCATATTTAATTAGAAAATGGATAAAAATCATTCTGGAATCCTTTTACTACATTCTGAAATACTATAGACCCTGCACTAAATAAAACATCCACCCACGTGTAAAATTCAACGGGAAAAAAAACCAGTCATTAAGACATACAACAAACTTATACTATTCCCTGAATTTAAGAATTCGTAAGTGCTGTTCACTTCACTAGCTTCAAAACTTTCATCCTCATTTATCAAAATTTCTACCCAACAATCATTTCTTCTCGATCATATTTTAACATTTAATAAAAAAAGAAATTTATGGAGAAACGAGTAATCTCATTTACTTCTCCGTTTCGTAACAATTTAAATGGATTAAAAAGAAGCAACAAATGCATATAGACAGAGTGACAAATATTCCTGATTATCCACGAGTAGTTTGAGTACTTAGTGTAACAAAAAACCAAAATTTCCCCACAAGTATTTGAAATCTAATTTTCCGATTTTCCGACAGATATTTACGTCAATCAGTATCAATACCAATAGCAATAAGAAAAACTTGTGAAGGAGATAACGATAGGTACATTTTTATGATGCTGATGAAACTTATACCATTTAAGAAATCAAGTGATATATCAAAAAACGAAAAACAGTTGTGATGTAAATACCGCTGCCTGAGAGGTCAAAGAACTGAAAAGAAGATTTAAGAAATGTCATCAAAAATGGTGAATGATATCAAGAAATCTTCTTTACTCTGACAAAGTAATTTCTTTTTCTGATGGAAAAGTTACACAAATTACATTGATTAATTCTGGATATTTTATCCACTTCGTCTACTTCCGTCAAACTAATTTTTTAGCAAATGCAACAGTGCGGTAACACAGTAAATTTTAGCAGTGCAGTAAATGAGCTAACTGACAGGAGGAAATGAAATTGGATAACAAATTTAATAACAAAATGATTGATTTATCTGATAAAATCATATTCTTCTTTTCTATTCATCATTACTGAGCTTTGACACCCTTTTTATGCTCGATATATTTCTTTCCACCATTTGCATAATAGGAAACATAGTAGAAGCGTATCCAGAGCGCCAGATAAGTCACTTCCATCAGAGTACCAAGTGCAAAACCTCGCAACGTGACTGCATAATTATTTGTTGTGGTAAGAGCGAGAACAGCCAAATTGATCATCACAACATGTGTTATCGCAAACTGTAATGTTAATTCATATTATTATGCTAGAATGTTAAAAGTCATTAGTAATTTATTACTAGTAATTATTAATTCAACAGTTTCTGCAACTTGAGCTGGTACCCCAAAATAATTTAATAAAATTAATCTACCTGAATGATCTGACTAAAGGTTATAAACTGCGCAATTTGTGGTGGAACACGTATACGGAGTGATCGCAGCATGTAATAACTGAAAAGATGGGGGAAATATGAATGAATGGAATAGAGGAAAGTTAATTTGAAACTTTTTGTATCAAATGCAGTATTTAAAATTACTATTCTTTCAACTTTAAAATGCAATTTATTAGGAAATTAAAATTTCAAATTCATCTCCATAACTTCTCTAAAATATGTAGGATCAATGAAGTCACAAGTAGTGATTTTTTCTTAAACAAATACAAATGTCTAATTCAATGATATCAAAACTACCTGTACATGATGGAATGTACAATGAAATTTAGCCAGACAACCCAAATCATGTAAGCATTCTTATTGGCATAAGTAACGATTGCAAAGTATCCTGTAAGCGCATGATGGTACCAATGCATCAGCATTAATGGACGTTTCCTCAACACGATAAATATCGTATCTAGAAGTTCCGGAACTTTCGAGACGATCCACAAGAAAGTCCAGTAACCAGCAACGTCATCAGTGAAGCATGGGCCTATTTCAGTGAAAGTACCTAAATAATAAAATCAATTTGAAAAGTATTAGAAAATGAAATAAGCAATAATAATTTGCAATTGCAGCGAAAGACAAATGAAAATTGAAATTTAATTTATACTTCAATTTAGGTTCATTTTCCGGAATAACATTGAAGCAAGGAGGAATCCTTTTGAATAACACTAACTGATGTATCCTTTCGTAGCCATTTGTTTAAGGAAAACAGGCGTTATTTTAGCAACACCAAGAATGCTAAAAATAGCCAGCAAAGCATTCCAGATAACAAGTGGTTGCTGTAAATCGTATGGTTTTCGATCACGCATCGCATATTTGATAACAAAAATGGTTGCAATATATGTTAATGATATATTCAGCACAGTCCATTCCATTTGTGATGCCCATTTTCGTGCTGGTTCAAATTCGAATTTCGAACCAAATATGAATTCCATCGTACGTACCCCTTAACGTTTGGTTGCTGTAAAAAGGAAAAAAAAAATGAAACAAAAATTTTTGTTTGATAAAACAAAAAAGAAAAAAAAAAACAATGATAAATTTCATTGCGATGAATCATTGAACGATGTAATGATATATTACAAATTTAGCTATAATACCTAACAAAACACCTATTTTATCAGATCAACGATCATATACATTTTTTTGCCATTTTTTTGATTTTTACTCTTTTTTTTTTTGCGAACAAAAAAAAAGTTAAAAAAAAAAACCACTCTATATTGCTATTAATGATCCTATAATCATATATATATATATATATATATATATATTGGTGAATAGAGGGTATCGAAATAGGCGGGATGTGAGGAAAGGTGAAAAAATGCCTTTACATATTTGTTGAACAGAGAGTATTTAAATGTTTATAGATGATGAAGGTCTATTCTGCAAACATTTTCTCCTTTTTTTAAATATTTTATAAAGTATATATATATATATAGACACACACATACAGGCAGATACACACACACACACACACACAAATATTGATACATATGCCACATTGTCAATACCAATATCGCTTATTGCAACAGTCATTTTTCATTTAACATATATAAACTGCTGATGGTAAAAAAAAAAAAAAAAAGGAGAGGAAAGTTTGAATTTTAGAAAGAGTTTTATAAGAAAATTACAAAACTTTATATCATTTCACTATTTTTCTTATCAGTAAGAGAGCATAATTAAAGATAAGAATGTGAGCAATCTCCGCCTCTTTCAATCTTCCCTTCCATCAATTCTTCATTCTTCATTATTCCTTGCTCTTTTCATTATCAGTTCATAAGAGTATCAGAAAGATCAACGAACAAATGTTGAAAATGTTGAAATAAAAAAGAATGAAAAATTCTTTTTGAGAAGTATGGGTAAAATAACGGGAAAAGATTAATTGAAATCGATGGTCTATTCGATGTGATCGTTAGTATCAAATATTTCAAAATGATGATAAAATTTTAAAATATCACTGTGTTTTACTTATAAAGCAAATATACACATCCAATAATACCGTATTCCATCACTGTACTTTATCACTTCAAACATTCTTCGCTTATCATTTGTTTCTCTGATGGTTAATAGGATTAAGTAAAACAGTTGGGAGGAAAAAAAAAAAGAAAGGAAAAAGCTCATTTATCATATTGCTCATTCTTCCATACTTCTACAGTAACAATTAATCAGAATATATATACATACCGAACAACAACTATCAGGAACAGTAATCATTTCATTATATTTGCATCCATTCTATATTATACCGCAATAACGTCTAATTTATGTATAAAAATTGGAATCAAGAAGAAAGGGAAAGAAAAAATTTCAAAATATTATTAAAAACATTCACTCTAATTTTATTTCTATTTACTCAAGTTAATTGTAAGGAAGATTATTTTATCAAAAAAAAAGAGCAAATTTTAAGTAAATTAATTTTACTAATTAATTCTGCAAATACAAAAATATCAAATTCATGTATCAATGTCCGTCGTCCACTTTTGTCTCTAATTATAATTATGGTAATATTTTCTAAATTTCTACCATATAATTTTCTCAAAAATGCATATTTTTATGCCGATTTAAGCTTAAATTAAACCGAATTAAACTAAATTTAATCAAATTAAACTAAATGCCGAATTAAACTTTTAATCAAATTAAATTTTAACTATAAATTAAAAAGAAAGGAGGAAAATAGGGAGGGCGAGAGAGCGAGAGAGAGAGAGAGAGAGAGAATAAGAAAGAAGAAATCAACCAGAAGATAGAACAAATTCTAGATAAAATTTATCCTGAAATGCTATAATTTTTAATCTAATAATATACTTAAAAGTTTAATTTTAATTTAAAAATTAACTTATTACTGTAAATTTAATTAAAAAAAGCTTTGAACAACAATAACCAAACGTAACAAATCACATAAATGACAATAAATTAAACTACAACCGTTTAAATTATAACTTTTAAAGTTCATTCATTTAAAAAAAAAAAAAAGGAAGTAAAATTCGATGTGAACTTTAACAAAATTAAATAGCTAACAAACAGTGTGCTAAATTTAAACAATAATTCATTGAACAGATAATAATCACACACACACACACACACACACACACACACACACACATATGTATATATACATATTCAATGAATGATATGATGCATTCATTATACCTACCCCAAATCTTGTCCTTCTCCGCCTTTTCAGCATTAAATAATTTTGAAGAGATCAAAAATCGATGTTATAGCACAAGCATAACTGCCCTTTTCTTTTCTTCCTCCTCTATTCCACTTTCTCTCTTCTCCTCTCTCTCTCTCTTTCTCTTTCTCTTTCTTATTCTTTTTTTTTTTTAGGTTAAAATTATGAAAATTTTTAGAATTTAAAATGGTAATTGTGAAAAACGATTAAATTAATTGTTTTTATTAATTAATTGGAAAAGTTTTTGATTCAAAAAGTATGTTGTTGTTTTGATTGAATTTGTTGTAATAGTGTGAATTCATATTCGTAAATTTAACTGAATCTCCTGCTGTTATGATGACCATCTGTACATTGCCTATCTGATGTATATTATTGAATGTTTGATGATTAATTGTAAAATTGAAACAGTATCATCCTCATTTTCACCTTTTAACATCACTTTCGCCTTCTAATAGGTAAAACCTGAAAAGGATGATGGGCTTATGGTGATGATTGCACCCTAGGGACAATGTGTGTGTAATACTAGAACTGGTTTTCGGGGAGAGAATTAGTAATAAGAGCAGCCGTTACAAATCAACCTATGACCTTTGATCCACTCATTTATTCTAACTTAATTGCCTTTTCATATATTTGTCAGTGAATAGAGTTAATTCATGAAGAATGTTCAAGGACAAGATTCCTTTCCCTATTTCCCTCTTTGCCTTATTCTCTCCCCTTCATCCAACAATAAATTGTATCATCCTGGAAAATGTTCATTTATTAGCCATTTGTATGACAAAACATTCAAGAAAGTTGAAGAAAATATCCCAACTTCTTGAAAAAAATATTGGTTTCATAAAGCTTTATTCGAAGTGATTTTATATGTTCAACTTTAAAATATAACAATGCCAATCATAACAAAAAGAAAAGAACAAGAGAGAAGTAACATATTGTCTTTTAATGAATCAGTAATACGACAATATCAGTGGTATCAATCAAAGTTATCAATAATTCAGTAAAAGTGATCAAATGAAACAGCAACTATTTCGCTTTGATATGTAATATGACAAAGATTCCGGTTATAATGACCTTGTACAGGGAATGATATCAGTGCAACAAATGGGTTTGCAGATAAATGATCAATACAACAAAAAGTGTAAACTGATGGTGACAAGCAAAAAAGAATCAATGATAAGCAGGAACGAAACCAATTTAAACAAAAACTGAATGATCAGTGGGGAGATGATGATGATGTCTGCGCATCTTCGCATTTCCTTCTTGTAGTAAACATTTGTCTTGAATTTAAATTTTGAACAAAAAATGTAAGATGTCTTTTTCTCAAATTCCTATCGCCTTTTGTAGCATTACAATACGATGCTCTATATAAGAAATAAAATGCTGACATACGTAGAACACTGAACGATAACAAATCTTTAAAGTTGATGAAGACTGAAAAAAACCATCTGATCTCTACTTATTAGTAGTACCAAAAAAAAAACTCCGCAGAAAATGAAAAGATCTACTCGCACTTTATTTAATAATACTATTTCTGGAATAAACTGCAATATTCTACGATTTCCTCTATTTTCTTTACTAAAAAGAATAAATCAGCTTTCCCACATCCATTTTCATCGATCTATGAGAACAATTTCCTTCATATCCTTTCTAGTATCCAGTAATGTTCAGTAACTTGAATTATCATAAATGCTCTTAAATAACAGCTCAGTGTCATGAAATCCAATAAAAAAATTGTTGGATTAATTTCAAACTTGCAACTTCACATAATGGAGTTTTAGGTGTAAAATTAGTTAATCCATTTGGATTCAAAAGATGCACAGTTTATAGATATAGAGAATCAAGGTATAGCGCTTACAAAAAATTAAAAAACATCAACAATTTTAATCTTTTTTCAGCGCTGTTTTTTCTTCTTTGAATTTCTTTCCTCCACCCTTCACGTATGCCTGATAATAGAAATTAGCAAAAAGTATAACATAGGAAATTTCCATGCCCAAACAGAACAAATATGTGCTTAGCGTTCCATCGACAGCTTCACCAATAGCCATCAAATATCCAACATGCGTAAGAATAAGCAATGTTATAATGAATTGCAGCATTTGCATGGACGTTATATAACGTGCAATAGCTACTGGTACACGGACGTGAATTGACCGGAGGAAATAGTAACTGTAAAGGAAGAATAATGAGTCATTAATAAAAGAATACATAGCATGGAAAAATTTTTGTTGCTATTACTATACTCATAACAATGTTCTGATTTCTGGATGTCGATTTATCTATCAAAAAAAGACAAACTCTTAAGAAAAAGAAAAAGATTCATTAATTCCTTTGATTATATAGATTTTGCGTCCTTATAAATTTGCGTGTGACTGACATACTCAAAATAAAAGTTAGCTAGAAATATTACCACTTTTACCACTTTCTCAGATAATGTCAAACATTAGCTGAAGAAAAGTGGCTTTAGTTGATGCATTAAAGCGATTTACTAACAATAAAAAGAGCTCACCTGTACATAAAACTATGAACTGTGAAATTCAACCATATAATCCAGGTGTTATATGGCGTGTGCTGGCTGTAAGAGATGATACCATAATTGAGAGTTAAAACATGATGGTACCAGTGTAGGAAGATCAAAGGTTTCTTACGTAATACAATCAATATTGTATCACCAAGCTCCGCGAATTTCGATAAGCAAAACAACCATGTCCAATAGCCACTGGTTCCCTCAAAAAAATCGCCCATTTTCGTATATGATGCTGCAATATAAATCAGTTAGATGGACGAGCCGCTTAGATGATGATCTGATATGTTACAGCTTATATACGCCAATCACAGTCGACAACTATTTCACTTTGATTTCACTAATCGTGTAATCGAGGCGTAAATTTGCACTAATCGAAACATAATAACATTACGTTGTTCTATAATCACAAGCAGAAATACGCTTACCTACAATACCATGATTATAAATTTCTGAAAAAAGAGCGGCCGATGTGCAGAATGATCCCATCACACTAAACACCGCCAACCAGGTATTCCAGAAGTTCAACGCTGCCGTAAGCTTAAACATGAAAAGTTCTATATTTAAATTATTTGCAACAACTACGCTGTTGTCAATTGTTGCTTTTCGTTTAGTAATACAATTGTTATTGAATATTGTTTTTTGTTTAATAATTGAACAATTATAGAATGGACATAGCTAACAAACCTGAAATGGTTTAAATCGAGTCATCACAAGTTTGATTGAGAAAATGATAATTATGTATAGCACAGAAACGTATATTCCAACATTACGTAGCGTTGCGGTGTAACGGACTGCTTCTTCATATTTAAATGGTGCTGTGAAAGCGATACGTTTCAGCTCGTCCATATCTAAATACAGTAATCGATCAGCATCCAAACTGATCAGATATTTCAGCATGACGCAAGATAAAGCACAGAGACAGACAGATGTGGTACACACCTTATTATAATATCCGAAACACAAATAGGTTCAAAACATAAAATGCTTGAAATTCAAAAAAACCCTCAAACTCAGAAAAAAAACGTGTACTGCTGAGACAATTATCTCAAATAATTAAAAACAAGCTTTGAAAAAGTTCCAATTAAAACTTGCGGAAGAGTCAATAAAATACCACATCAATCATTGATAGTAAACTAAGCAAAATTCAAGCCCATTCTGATATAAAAACATGCTAAGCTTTTAAGTGAAAGATAATTAATTATTGTTTAACGCTTAAAATAATAAGCGATTACTACGGTACTATCATAGCCCTTCTTTCGAGTTACAATACCAGTTTCATATTTTCGACCAATAGATGATCAAAAATCATAGCACTAATATTTGATAAATATATTAATAAAATAACCTCGAAATGCATTCCTGCAAAGCAATAAAATAAAATATACGAATCAATTATGCAATCAATTGACAACTAAATCTAAAAACTTTAATAACCGCCCTAATCATAGTGTACCCATTTCAAAACTCTCGCAGAACACTAAATGAGAGCAATGACATCAGCAACACTTGTGCTTGCTTGCTCCACCTTTAGCCTGATCCTTGACCTCTGTGCCTAACTGCTAATATAATTCAAAATTGTTTAAAAGAAGTTAGGAATTTAATTACAAAAAAACAAAAAAGAAAGAATGCTTGACTACAACAAATGTATTGTAACAAACATAAATGGTAAAAGAAAGGTGGTTGGTTGATAATAAGAACAAATTCAACCATGTTTCATTACCAGCACTCGTTCACTATTACTTCTCTCTTATCAGTAAAACGCAACCAATGAATCTAGAATCTGGGAATTAATAGTTCAACAACCATCTCTCACTCAACAACCACCTCCCATTTAACATGAATGACCAAACTAACATCTCCTTTAAAAAGCAGATCATTATCATCTTTAAATGTACATTGGAATTATGATCAAAAAAAGACTTCTGAAAATTTCAAACTTTAGCAGCAACTTTTACGCAAAATAATTACACTTTTTACTAGATTAATAACGAATTCTTCAATCTATTCATTTGCCAATATTGTTGGTTGTTGAAGTATCAAAATAGTGCTTTGTGTATGTGTATATCTGTATTCCATCTAAAACTTCTAACTGCTATTCATTTCTCGTCTTAATCCTTAAAGATATTTTTATATTGCTTTCCAGTGTTTAAAGTCTTTAACAATTTCCCAATAGTAAATACAGTCAGCTTCAAGCTCAGAAGTCCCACTGATTCGAAATCCACTGAATAACAAATATTATTGAAGAAAAATTTCAAAAAAATAAAAGTAACTGTTTACATATATATATATATATATACATTTCAATCCAGAAACACATCATTTTTATCAAAAATAATTTTACTAACTTTACGGAGAAATATCCTTTTTTTTTTTTTTTTTTGTTGTTGAATTCACATAATATATTCACAGTAACATAAAATAAACAGGAATAAATGTTACATAGTGGTGGGAGAAAAGAAACTGCAAAATGAACTTAACGGTAACGAACAAAAATGGTGTAAAATTGTCAGCAAATATGATGTGAAATTCCAGAAATGCTGTAACCTGCAAACACGCAATGTAAGGCACTATTCATTGTATGCACATTATTTTAGCATCTTCTTTTAGGTGCTCATCATTTTCATTGGCAGAAGAATTCAAGAAATTAATCATCGAGTATATTAAATGACTGACGACTGGCACTACCAATCTCCATCACCGAAACTACATATGTGTGAAGCATGGGCACAATGCACTCACCAGGATCATGGGACAATTTTGATATTACTGATAATGTTCAAAACGAATTGATTTGTATTTGGAATATGAAATTTTTCAAAAGAACAGAAGAACAAAAAATAAAACGAAATATAACAAAAAAGGCAAATAATCTTGGTCAAATTGTTCATAAAATCAATGCGATTTCAACAATAAACTTCAAAAAACCCTAAATAACAATTTCACTACTCCATTTCTTGTTTCGCTGAAACCAGAAAATGAGTTCCGCAAACAGGAAGCGTAAGCAATAATTATGAAGCCACTCACAACACATCATGACAAGAATTCCAAAAATTAAAGTAGCTAAAATTTACTTCAAATAACATAAAAAACACTTCACAGCAGGATGAGAAACATGCGAAAAGGTACTGTTAAAACAAAAAATTTCATATGTTACATGCAGTCAATCATTTGTAAATTATTTCAGTATTGCATTATCTAGAAAATAAAGGAAGACATCGTTTAACACAAACATGTAAGTCGCCTATTCCGATTCATCATGGTCACCTTGTTCTGGATCAGAAAGAGCACACAAAACAACATTAAAAGAAATCAGTATTATGTAAATGGTGATCAAAAAAATTTTTTCTACTTATTGCATTGATATGAATAGTCTTCGTGTTAGAAAATAGTGCAAATAAGTGAATGATATATGCTTCGGCTGCTTTGTCATTGCAAAGGAAATATCATTTCATTAACATCTGCACTCTGCTGACCACTTTTGAACCAACTTGATAAAACACATATCCCACCATGCCAATGATCATCGCTTTCAGAGTCAAGCGTATAAATTTTTCAGTATGTGTTGGTTGTGGTATGCTGAAAAATAAACTAACATTTATGGTCGCTTTTCTCTCATTAAACACGATCCCTTTCTGTAAATCGCAGTTTCTCTGCTGAATGCTTTTCCAGCGCTTTGCCCATCAATGAGAACGAAATTTCTTTTTGCGTAAAAATCACCAAAAAGTCATTATATCGTCAAATCATCATTCGTTATCTCTTCAAACTATATCATTTTTCGCTCGATGATAAACGGCTGTAGAAGTACAAAAAAAAAAAAACATACGAGGAAGAGACCCAACTTCTATAAGTTGGTTATGATGAATGAAATAATAAACTAACATTAATAGATCACCCACGTCAATTCTTTTATTCCAGTTAGAAATAATGCCGGGAACATGTCCCATACCAACCACTGCTACAACAGCTATTGGCTGCCAGGCGGCTAAATCATATTATTAACAAAAATAAATCCAGATTTTTAACAACACAAATTAACATTTTTGATTGAAAATTCAAGCATTTTGAATAAACCAGAACAAGTCTCACTGATTTTATATATGTCAGTTCGAATAATTTATTTATGAAGTTAACAACACAAGTGGTGGTGAAATATATTTATACGCACAGCATGAAAATTTTCGATGTTCTACACTTGTCACAAAGGAAGCTTACCATCTGTCTTACTCCATGCTACTCGCTTATCAAACGTAGACTTTTTGAGTAGAGTATGCAACGCATTGGTCATATATAGATCACGTTCTTCCACAAATATTTTTGAAAGCAATGGAAATTCACCAGCCATTTGCTTAAGCAGTTCCTCCAGCATATCTGACTTCTTGCACCTCTCCACTTCTTCCTGACTAAGAAAAATAAACAAACATGAATCCTAAATGAGAATAAACACATAAAAACGTTAAAAAACAAGAAAAACAACAAAAGTTTGCGACAAACTCACGTGATAGTGGTTTTGTGCGAAAGAATAATATGATAGAAAAGTCGAAGCTTTTGGAAAAAGCTTAGCGAGCCTAACGCTCTTTGTACAGTTACATGTATTGGACGATCACCCAGAATTAATTTGCACATGTTTACGTTCATAGCACCTCTGAAAATCTGGGAGAACTAGAAACATAAAAATAAATAACGAAGTTACTAACTGGAACGAATCTTAAAAATATAACATTTCAAACAGCATTACCGGTGATACGCTCCAAAGTTACTAAAAAAATAATTCGAAATTTACGGAAAATATCAAAACAAATTTTATTTAGGGTAATTTCAAACAAAACAATACTTATGAGCGGCGCGAAACTCTCCTCCGGGAGCCATGCCGAGCGTTTTTGTCATATGCGCAGACATCGATAACAACAATACGTGAAGTATTCCTTGAATTGCGCCACTCTAAACAAACAATATTTAATAGTAACTACGAAAAAAATAACCTTTCCAACACTTGCTCCACTATGAAGAGTAACACACCTGCTTAATGGTATTGATAATTTTATCGAAATTCAAATTCTTCGCTTCCTCAAGTAGAGTATCTTCATCCATTGAGAGTATTGATATTCGCGATGGGCAAAGTTCAACCATTACCATATCTGGTTGAGTGCTTGCGATTGTTTTCAAAACGTCTTGCTGACTATCAGGCGAAAAATGTGCCGTGCCAATTAAATATACCTAAAGGAATATAATTACAGGGAATATGCTACTAGTTTTACATATGTTTATCAAATCGGTTTTCGGATTCATTATATAGCATCAAGCGTTTTAAAGTGAATGCTTGAGAAAGGATGGATGCTCGCAGCTCTTTAGAAAAATAGTAGGTATTAGTAAATTTGCAAACAAACAAGCGGATATTTTTTGTATCAAAAAATTACTCAATAAGCACTATATATATTTATTCTTACTTTCGCATCAGCCAATGATTTGCGAAATTCATTTTCATCATCTCCAACTGGTATAGCTGTAGGCGGAAAAGGATAGTTCAGAACCGTCACTGAAAAAATGTACAAGATATGTCCTAACCGTTGGCATCTGAACGAAGCCCCTTAAATAGTAAAGACAGGAGAAGTCCACCACTTTCCACATAATATTGAAAAAAAAATATCTTAAAGATCCACAATTACTTTCAGGTAAATAAAAATGATTACCAGTGTTCTAGAATGTGCGCTAAAATACGAATATTGATTCAGTACTTCAATATATATAATAAATAATTATGATAACTGGAACTACCATGACACACTGCACAAAGAAATTATTCAGAATTATTAGTTCAAAACGGACCTGTTTCTTTTGGAAGCTCCGGATTCGGATGACGATTTCGATCGAACATAAAACCTCCGAAACATCGTCCCTGAACAATAGATTTGGAAACATAAAATTTGATTCTAGAAATCATTCTCAAGAGAGTAAACTGGCTTGAAATCGAAAAAAGCGATAAATGGTTAAGAAGAATTTCAATGCACTGAATATTATTAAAAATATTCCTCACCTGTCCCACATGGGTACGCTCATCTTTTTGCGTATTACTAATTTTTGTTTGTTCCGATTCGTTACTCAAACATAGATTATCACCAAAATCTTCAGAGCCAATTCTGCTTGCTGACATATTATTTGATGAGGAATTTGCTACAGATATTTCAGACTGCTCTGCTACGCCAGTTGTGCCTTGAAATGAAAACAAATTGGGATAGACAATAACGGTCCTATAATTTACAAATATTATCAATAGTGTCCATTTTGAACATCACGTTTTTCATTGCTAAAATAATTATAGCATATGAATTTCGCCCAAAAGAACCCAAACCACCATTAAACTACTTTTTCTAACCTTCCAGGTAGGCCGTCAGTAGTTTTCGCCTTAGTTCCCTACTCGTTTTCACTTGCCAACAGACAGCAATTTTGAAACATCAAGAGATGTCTTCTACTAAGTTTTAATGGTACTTCAATGACATTTGCTGTCGCTACGGTTCGATGAGATGTCTGCAGAAGAAACAACAATGAAACAAAATTTATAAAAGCAACCTAAAATACTGTTCTCAAATCAACAACGCTGTCTCAATTACAAGAATGATGGATGACTGCAAACTGATTCACCATCGCCACTTTCATGTGCTTGAAGTTACGCGATTTCAAATCAACCTAACAAGGTACCTGACAAATCGTCATATTTTAGCTGGGATAAAGGAGTTCCCGTAGGGGACAGATCAGTTCCCGCAGGTTCAGAATCATCACCCAATTCCATTTCTGTACGAATGTAATCCTCCGACAACTCAACATGGTCAAGGTTTGATTCTTGTGTCAGTCTGCGCTCTTTCCCATTTTGCACCGTTATAGTGTTATCATCCTCGATACCGTTAGTAGACATCTTCACTGCAGTAATTAAGCATAATTTATCGAATCCATGCATAAAACAAGTAGCTACGAAAGCATAATCCAAAAAAACATACACAACCCCTACTTCCATTAAAGAATCACTACAAACAGATGCTAATGTCGCTAAAATTTCACGTTTTCAATTTATTTACCAGTAAACTCTTCCAAAATCCTACAACAACAACTAACCACCTTTTTCGTTTTAGCTCCTAATAATTGAGCAAGTTAGAAAATTTCTCATGTTTTATAGAAAAGAAAACGTATGCTAGATAAATATGCCCAAACCAGGCTTTTGATCTGGAATACAAACACAAATTTAAGCTTTTAATACCAGTTTAATATAAACAAACAGACCAGCGCAAAAATAAAAGTGACCAAGAATGAATCGCCATTGTCTCATGAACACAAAAACGCCAGTGAATAATGATACAGAGTTTGAAACTGGATTTAAATTATGGAAAAGTGCCACGAATTCTAAACCAGATTCCTTTTGTGACATTTAACTACCTTACCGGAAAACGAGAAACTCTATAAAGAAACCAGGAGAATCTTATAAACTAGCAAACCAGCTGAACTGAAATAAAAAGACACTCGGCATATCCATGAAAGAATAAGACACTGGAATCCCTTTACACAGAAAGCATATATTTGCACAATTCATACGCAGACCAGCTAAGCGCTGTGGAAGGAACCTGGAATATTATTCGAGCCTGAAGTCCACGGAAAAAACCACTTGTACCTCGAAGATAATATATTGTCCGGATCCCATCAGCAAGTCCTCTATAAAGCAAATTTACATAATCAGAAATACAAATGAGACAGACATGGATGAAAGCTTTAACCAGCCAAGAACGTACGCAGCAGGATGAAGATATGTTGTGAAAAAAAACCAGTTTCAACTTTAATATGACAATCATTTTTAGCAGGAATTTTAAAGTAATACTTGTAATATGCTGTATGTCCACTCTGCGTGAGCAATCGATATGTGGTATTAAATCGGGGTGTCTGTTGTGTATTTAGAACAGTCTTCACACAATCGAAAGGGGTTGTGATAGCTGCAGCTATCCCACCGGCAATTCCTGCAAATCGTTTTGGAACTGGAGTTCTGAAGAAAGGAAAAGATAACAGGATTTAAGAAACTGTCACCAGAATAAACATGCATCTGCTGCAGAGAGTTTTGAAAAGCCGCTAAATAACATGCGATAATATTAAAATGAACCATTTAATTATGACTGTATATGACATTACAGTAGAAAGAATATACGAAAATTGTTTTCATTTCTATAAAAACGGAAATATGTGGAACCTTCGCAGATAAAAAAAAAAGCAAAATAAATTCATAAGACATAAAAATATACCTCCGGAAAGCAGATGGGAAGAAGGATTATAATTATGATGTGGATTTAGTAAGCTTTGCATATATTCATATATCATAAAATGCGTGCACTGATAGGGCACATTCAATGTCAGCTGCGTGATATACGAACGATAAAAAGCCATGAGACCCTCTCGAATATAAACACATCGTATACATTCCAAACTATTACCATAAGGACTAAACATCATTTGCATGCGTTGTTTCACTACCTGAAGACATACACCATTAACAAAAACAATATCATCTAGCAATGATGTACCCAAAGTCGGATACTAACCTCTTAGATGAAAATCAACTTGCCAGCCGTTAAACCACCCTGGATAATCAATCCACTAGTTAAATAGTTTCCAGAAACCAAAAAGAATTTACAAGAGATGAATACCTCAGCAGGATTCATAACAGCATCATGGACAGCAGTAGCAAGCGCTCCGGATATCGCATATGACGTAGAACTAGATACCCGTGGATTATTTAACAAATAAGCTTTGGAACTGCAAGATTTCATAAATTATTGTTAAAACTTATGCTTGAATCCTCAGAATTTCGATAAAAAGCTTGAAAAATTTTGTTGCAATTTAGGGCAGAAAATATAAGAAGAGGAAAATATGAGCTGTGCACGGTTCTCCTGAGAGTGGAGAATATAGAATAGTTTGGACATCACTTAGTAGTGCAGAGAACAACTTAATGGTTCAGTTTAGATACCAGTAGTACCAACTTTTCATAAACCGTATAATACAGAGCATGAGCCGGAATGGTACCAAGTGCAACAGCATTGACTCCTTTCAATGATCGCAGCACACCTTCGCGTTTCACCATTGACAAAAGACTATGCATTACTGTTGGACATCTTGTTTCTGGACATGGACACAAACTTTGCAACCGAGTTTTCACGGAGTCAAATGGAAACATTAAACAATGTTCGACAAGACCGGCAACAGATCCAGCGAAAAGTTGCATTGGCCATCTGCACGATGCCACTGGAATACACAAACTATCCGCCATCTCTTCCTAATTCCTCATCTGCAAACAAACAGAAATGAAAGAAGGAACATTAAAATGGTTCATCTTCGAAGAAATGCACACTTGAAAAATCTTAATAAAATCCAGAATCATCACAACTTTGCTAAATATTCATAGTACTACGCCTAATTTATTGCTTGGTTAATTTGTCAGTATCTAAAACAACATATCATTGCAGATTTCCTAACCAAAGTCAAAACTGGTTTTGCTTTTTCATCCAAATATTCGTCTTCCGAATTTTGAAGTTATACGAATTGATAGGATACAATTCTTATCAAAACTTATTTATATTTATATTTTCTGATCCAACTGAAAAAAAAAAAAAAAAACACTCCTATATCAGCATCCTCTACTTTTGGAAAGTGACATATAAATTGTTAATCATAAATAACTAGCAAAAAGGATAAGAGACAATATCGAATTGTTTGAAAGTTCCTTCCTAAAATCTATTTCAAAAAACCGTCCTACCGAACAGGTCATCCGCTTTTTTATTTTCATTTCCTACATGTATTTCATTTTTTCCTACAAAAGTTACTGTATATGGTAACAGTTACATACTATCCTATTCCTTCCTTTTAAAATCTGCAATCAAATTGCTCCAAAAAGAATCTCGAGAAAAACCCGATAAATTACCAGGGAAACCAGAAAGGATAATGTAACAACATTCGCTTCCTGATATTTACAAAAGCGCCTCCACCACGCGATTTGAGCCTAAACCTTTCGCAATAATGCCGTATGCGTACAGAATGCTATTCTTGGTTATTTTCTCTATTGTATCTGCTAGATCTTATTACTCTCTACTGTCTCTTCAAATAACGCAACTTTTTTACTTTTTATCATGATTACTATGCGCATACAAACACAGCACTATAACAATCATATATTTCTGCATTCTTCAAACTACATACTCTTTCGCAATTTTCAGCAAATCATGGTGTTTCATGGATTTAAACGCTATTTTACAATTTAAATGTCTGATTTAAATATTTTAAAATTTTATCGATCTTTATCATTTTTAAAGAACATTTTATGGAAAATGATCATTTCTCACGATTTGAGAGTCTTTTATGGGGATTTTGCACCATCTGTACGTTATTTCTGATGGTGGAACAATATATAGCTAAGTTTTAAGTACATTTCACAGATAACAATATTAGTGTTTTAAATAAGAGATGAAATTAGAGCGATGGATAAAACTTTCTGTTACAAATACCGCTATTATTTTTCATTCAAGACTTATTGTTCCTTCTTGTCAAATAGGGCAAATTCTGTTTTCTAAATAGAATAATGACAAAAGTTATTCGTCCCGCAAACCCGAACTTTGTTCCACTTTCTCAATTAGGACGGTTGATGAGGTAAGTTCGTCAAATTTTTTTTTTAGCAGTTGGATTTTTTACAAATGTTTTTTTTTTTTTTTTTTTTTTTTTTTTTTTTTTTTATATTTTTTTAAAAAAAAAAAAAAAAAAAAAAAAACGAGAAATAAAAATAGCCTCAAAAATTTTACAGATGAAATATTTTACGCCAATAATATTAGTATTACTTATATATGCAACTGTTACGATAACACGAATACCAGAAATAGTGGAATTAGTAGTTGGTCAACCATTTCACTATGCATTTCAAATTGATTCGAATACAATTGATGTCCAGGATGCATCTGGCGAGGAACTACCAGCATGGCTAATTTGGAAAAAAAGTGAACGGTAGTTTCTTTTTTTTTCTCTTTTTTTGTAAGATTTCATATCAAATTCAACAAACAGCAAAAAGAATTGGAGACTATTTTGTTCTTTCAGCATTTTGCAAGGTATACCACAACATAGTGATGTTGGAAAAACATTTTTGCGGATAACGAATGGTCAGACGAACGATGTGATGGAAATTTCCGTCAAGGAAGAAATCACAAATCCATGCGGCGCCGAAAGAAATATATTGTGGATGGAAATTGCATTTGATATTCCGCTTAGCAATCAAAGTATAGCTGATCAATTGCATCTTGTTAATGTCGTTTCAAGATTTTTTAATATTAACAGGTAACTAGAATTGTGTTTGATGCAGAAGTCAATAAGCAAAATTAAGCGCGTGCATGAAATTGTTTTTTCAGCTTTCCACAAAAATTCATACTTTTTGAAAGATTTTTAGAAGTTCGAGAATTTAGTAGGGCAGCTGGCACGGAATATCTTCCAGTAGTGACATAATTCTATAAAGATCAGACTTCCTGGCATTATTTATCAATTTATGAAAAAATTTTACCGTGGTTGGCGTTTATAACTTTTAATATTTTCAGTGTGATTTAGCATTATCTAGCATGGATTTATTAAGGATATTATTTGAAATTATCACGATTAACTGATGCTAGTTTTTCAGCCCTTCGCTTCGTGTTTATTCGAATAAATACAAGGAAGAAATAAGACTCTCAGAAGTTGTAGAATCCGGTATGCAACAGAAGCCGAACAGTGATTCCATGACAATTATGTGGAAAGTTTCCTGCGAAGAAATTGATGAGAATGCTATTGAGGTGCTGGAAAAAATGCTTACTTTCGATGAAAGTGATGCTTTGGCGGCATCACGGCAAAAACTGTTTGGTTGGGAGGTTTGTGTGTACATTAGTTTGATTCATTTAAAGTTTTACAAAAGTAGATCAGCATTGTTTGATGGTAATATACTTAACTTTCAAGATTTCTTCCTGAATGTAGGAATTCTGTTGAAAATTTTTACAGTGTATTTTTCAGATACTGCAATTTGTTTTAGTTCTGCTTGATTCAGTGGTTTCTATGATAGGTGGATTCATTACTAGTGTAACTTCTGTGAGTTGGGTATCAGTGATTTGTAAACTAATATGATTTGTCGTTTATGATAAGATTATCATTCTCTAGTCAACTTATTATCTGTTTTGACGAATTATGTCAATCACAAGCTTTGTAGCTGAGAAAAGGAACGTTATCACCATGGAAACAACGTAATCATGTTGTCGGAAGTGGTCTCATGTCTCAGTTGTCGGGCTTTGCAACAAATGAACCATATATTAATTTTGAATCAACAACATCAAAAACCACAACGCGTTCTTCGCGTTTTACGGAAAAAGATGATAGACCTCCGGTGCGACTACATTCACTTCAAGCTTTTACTTGTAGAAGGTGCTTTTCAATACTATTTCAGAACGTTCTTTATTATAATTTAATTGATATAATTTTGATGATTGGCTTTATTGGTAACCAATGTTTTCCTTTTTTTTTTTCTATTTTAGAGGTATAATGTGCGAGTATGCCATTCCGAGGGAAACATTCATTGATGCGGAGGATGGAGATACACGTTCACTTACTTTATCTGTTCACCCAATTGTTGCCGATAACAATTGGCTTACGTTAGATAGGAAGAAGAAGCAGGTCTTACACGGTGTCCCATTGAATACGGGAGATTTCGAATTTCGATTAGAAGCGCGAGATTCTGCAAATCAGGCAAGTTAAACGTTTATTTTTCAATTGCACTGAGGGTAGTGAGCAGATCATCTGGGCACCAAGTTGAGCTAGTGTAATGGCAGGAAGGATAAGGGACGTGTTTTAGTCTTTTAGTGACATGAAAAAATATGTTGTAAATTACACTGTTATTCTAATAAAAATATATGAGGGATTTTTGGTATTTCGTAATCTGATGTGAATTTTTGTTATAGCACTGACATGTCATTAAATTTGCGGTTTTTACAGATGACATCTGCACCTTTTCGAGTAACAGTTATTCCCGAACCACCGACTAATCACTTGTTTATTCTTAATGTCGATCACAGTTCCGAACGATTAGCGAAAGATCCGGATATTTTATGCGCATTTGTGGAAAAGTTGGCTAATTCGTTAGGAGATCGGTCCCCAAAAAATTTGGTTATTAGGTTGGTTTTCAGGGTGGGTTTTGAAGAAGCAGTATTATATAAGTTTTGTACTCCTTATTCGGTAAGGACGTGTTATAAATGAAAAATGTTTGTTGCTTGTTCTTATCCTTGTTTATCTTGCAACATGTGTAAGAAGTCTTTTTTTTTTTTGAATCTTTGCAGGAAAATTGAAGCTATTGATGGTGTGAGGCGGCAGTCCCGCGTCGTTTTTTCAAACGCTTCTTTGTCATATAAATATTGTCAGAAAAAAGCGATTGATGCAATTAAGCATGTTATGTTAACTAGGAAGCGGGATCGTATCCGAGCCGAATTTGTTCGAGTAATGGATAGTCGATTTCATGTGCGGAATGTGAAATTAGAGTTTCGAGGTGATTTAACATTTCTTATTTTTATTTTTATCAAAACAAGTGGAAGGACGCTTTTGCTCCGACTTTATCGTTATATATTATTTCTTCTAGAAATTTGTATGTTGGAATTTTAGTTGCTGTTGTTGATTCAGGATCTTGTGTCGAAGAGGTGCCAACATCCCGTCTTCCCGCGAATGTTTCGTCATCCATAACTACTATTTCTCCGGATCATGATGCCTCATCTTTTCAACTGTGGTTACCAGTTGCCGTCATTGCGTTTTTTAAATTTATCTTAGCTATATTGGTATTATTTTGCTGTCTAATGAAACGAAAGAAGGCAAAAGCAGGTTTGGATTGTCAATATTGCCGTCAAAATCTCTAGGTTTTTTTCTCTAACAACTCTTCAGGTGACTTCGGTATCGGCATAATATGATTTTATTCCGATTATTTTTTTCGAAGGGAATTTTTTCAGTTCAATCAGAGTATATTTCGAAAGGTTTGCCAGTAGTATTTCCGGAAGAAATTCCACAGGAAGATGAAACAGCAACGGTATCGGCACCGATGTTGGTTAAGGAAGAGCGTCCACCGCTGATCATTTCTCAGCACGAGAACCCTCTTTACAAGCCGCCTCCACCGCTTTCTGCTGCATCAAGTCCGCGACCTCGAAATGCATTCACGAATCAGAGACAACCTCCACCTTATGTTCCGCCATAATGGGTATTGGATCAATTTATTAGCTGCTTTTTATCCGATCGTACTTGTTTTGCCAATAATTGCTTTAATGACCAAAGGCTTACACTCGGATAATCATTTCTTTCAATTTTCAACAGAGAACTTTCACCTTTATTATATCTTCGAATTGTTATTATATGAAAAGAAGTTGGAAGAATGAGTGTCCTCCTTTTGTTTTTTCTTTCTTTAACCTCTCAAGAAAGGTACCGTCGGTTGTTCGACATAACTTCTGCAATTCACTTTAAGTTACTGTTGATACAACTATATTTCTTCGCAATGTAGCCCAGTTCCTTATAAAATATCTGATTATTTTGTTATAATGGAATCGATAATACCGTTGAAAAGAGCTTGTTAATTTTTTTATTTCGTTGTAAACTTTCATTTTTCACATGGTGCAGTGATAAATTCACTCTTTATAATAGTTTTATTTTTGTTGATATTGTCAATCACATTACTTAGCAATTGTAAAGTTGAAGTTGCCTGACCTCTTAGCGTTGCGATTGTTGGCTAAATTCTAAAATTGTGAAGAGCTTATTGGATTATTCACAATTCCGAGTAGCTTTTAGAGGGCCAACTCTTTGAAGTTAAAATCAATTTAAGTTAGGGTCAGCTTCATCAGATTGTTCTCATTTAAAATTAGCTTTCAGCTTCGTAAGATTGTGTAGTGCTCGCTGTAATCATTAATATTATATTTCCAAATGATTGCTCTATTTTGATTGTTCTTAATTTTTTTTCTTCCTCTTAACAGTCTGCTTGGAAAATCCACAGATCATTCGTTATACACTTTCATTCATTTTGTTAAGTTTTATCTTGTGATTCTGATATATGCATTTTTTTTTTTTTTCAGTAGAACGAAACTAAGATATTTATTTTTTCGTAGGTTTTAGATTCGTGCCAAATGTGGATGTTTAATGCATAATCCTGGCTCCTATTTATTAAGATTGGGAAGCTATGTACACTATGAAGCTATGTACATTCCATATATTAATGTATGCAACTGTTTTCTCTGAAATCCGGAAGCATTATGAATTATTTTAGAACTCGCTTTTTTCTGGAAGAGCGTTTTGGATTTTAAAGATCAGTTCTCTTTTTTATCGACCCTTCTGTGTCATTCACTCTTTCATTTTAATTTTTTCAATAAGGTTTCATTAGTAATCAGAAAACACTTTATCTTAGCTTCGTTATTCCATTTTTTGTCGCCTTTCTAGATCAGGTTAGATTTCGATTTCCAAAAAACGAAAAAACGGTTTCACTGAGGAAATCAATATTTTTCGTCAGTGGATAAATGCACATTTAAATTCACTGTAATTATTATCACTGGCTTATAAATTATTTAATATTAATCCATGAAATTCCCACATTTCAACAAATCGAATTTCAGAAGTGATTATTTTTTATGATAATCTGTATTTCCTTATGGATATATCCCACTAAAGGTGGCTTATGTCTCGCAAATGTTGTGCAGTTGTACGTTCAGTTTGTTTAGGAATTGAATTGTGTTGCTATGTTCAATTAAGAATGTTTATTAAAAAATTTGAATATACTTTATAAATCTGACAAATCAATGTAATGGCGATATTTACGACAAATAGGACAGAAAGAGAAAGAGATTAGCAATGGCTACAAGAAAATTTAGCTTAATGTAAAATAGATATATGACGGTATATAAAATAGGTATATGACGTCGCTAAAATCAATGAATACGATTTGAAATAAAAAAAAAAACATATAGTTAATAGAAGGGATTTTGAAAAAAACGTACAGTTAATAGAAAGGATTTTGAAAAAAACGTACAGTTAACAGAGGGGATTTTGAAAAAAAACGCACAGTTGATAGAAGGAATTTCGAAGAGAAAAAGAAGTTGTAATCTTACTCTCGTAAAGCGGTGATCAAAAGAGGGATAGTAATTGTGAGCAGATAAGTTGCAAGTGTTGCAGGTGCGCTATTTAATTTTTGCAGCAATGGTAAAAGTTTGTTCAGACCTTCAGTAACAAAAATCTTCTTGAGGAGAGTCTCCCAGTTATTCTCTTTCTGATTGAAGTCCATTTTAGAGTTAAACACCTGCAATTTACGATTTAAAAAAAAAGCACGAGGATAAAGGTGATAAAAAATATTTAGCAATTTTCTTTTCATCAAAAAATTGTCAATCGTATAGAATGACTTGGGCAATTGGTATCATAAATTTTTTTTTCGAAACTATGATAATAAGCATGAAAGTATTAACTGTGCCATGCAATTGGACAATCAAAGAGTGAACTATTTTGTCCCGTTCTTTCACTATTAGAAAATAGCATTTTCTAATATTTCGAGCAAAAACAGAAATTAAAGTCTTATTGTTAGAGGCAATAGAAACGGTTGTAAAATTATTAATTAATTGTAGTGATACATTATCTAATCTCATCAAACTTATTCGAAGTAGAAATTTTGTCAAATTGTTACTCCTTGTTAACTGAGGTGAACAGCGAGCCGAGATTTTTGGAGCATTGATAAGCTTTTTTTTCAAAAAAAAAAATATTTCTTTAGTATTTAAAGTGTTACGGTCATGTGAGCCTAAAAAAGGAAGAAGTGTTATTTCTGGAGCATAAATCTAAAAACAAGTTAGGTTATCTTGAAGGAAGGTAGGAAACTATATCCGCAGCAGTTTATCGGGAATCCCTTTCTTGTTACTGATATAGTTATTAACAAAGCTGTTGGACTTTGTCGTAAAAATTTATCATAAAAAATTTCAAATAATACGGGAAATCAAATTTTTGATTTAAGGCTAACATTTTTCTGGAAATTTATGTTTGAAATTTCTTTTCTGAGTTTCCATTCCTCATCAAATATCTATTAGTCTTCAAAATTACGTAAATTGTAGCTGGTAATTTTCTTTCAGATAACTTACATTTTTTTGATAATCGTTGAATTGAGAAAGTAAACCGCCAATTTTATTCAGTATCACCTTCTGCCCTTCGTCAGCAAGCGGTTTTAACATAGGCATTTTTTCTTGAAATGTTACCAATAAATTCTTCACTCGATCCATGCTTTGTTGTAATTGCTTAAAATTTGTCACTCTCAATACAACTTGGTTATATCTATAGCAATGATAATATTGACCGGAATATTATAAAATAAGCTATGAGACGTTCCCCTTATATTTGTTGTTTTCAGTTTTTAATTTCAATTTGTTTCATTTCCTATCAAAAATCAGGATGCTGTAATAGCGTTGCCGATGATAGATGTTAATTTATTGATTTTGAAGGCTAAACTTGTTTTTAATTTCAATAATATGAAAAGAGAAAGAGCAAATAAAGCAGGCAAAGAAAGAAAAGGGAAAAAAGAAGCGCGAAACTAACTTTTTCATCACTTGCAAAAAGCGATTTGACATCGGTAAAATGCTGCAAAAAGAAATCACCAACTTCCGACAATAAGTCTCCGTGTACACCGACTGTAATTAACACCAACAGTATACCGTATTTCAACATAATGCTTCTTTTCCTTCAAAAAAAAAAAAAAAAAATTATATTTTATGCGTATATTTATTTCGATAGTAATACGATATGATCAAATGAACATATATGCCAAAGTGCAAAATAAAATGAAAATTTCACTCTTCATTTAAATGATATAAAATGAATTCATTTAATAACCTAAAATATGAATAAATAGAAAAAAATAGCGAAACTTTTTGGTACTTATAAAATTAAGAATTACCAATTTATTTTTATTGCAAAAAAGAATTAAAAATTGGAAAATAGATAAAAAGTTCTTGTAAAAAAATACAACCGATATTTTTCTTGCATTGCAAAGAAAAAAAAAAGGAAAATAGACGAGCGATAGATGAAAAGTACATTTCAATCAGCACTTGGAAATATAAGTAATGACTTCTACTAGCAATTGCGCACTAATTTCAACTACTTTAACAAAAACTTCCATAACATTTATCGATATTCTCATTGAGGAATAGATGAATAAGTGCTTCAAAGGTTATCATAAAGTATAATTGATTTCTGAAATTAGAAAATGGCAAATAATTGAAAATTTTCCTTTAAAAATTATTCATTAATGCTGATTTTCGTCGGACTTTTTTTTTTTTCCTCATGCACAATTAATGAACAATTTATAATTAATATAAATTGAACAATATCGTAAAAGTAAAAAAATGACCTTTGTGTTTTAATCTAGCAGGCATTTATTACCCATCATTAATATAGCAATTATATAGTTTTTTCCGAAAGAGAGCAAAAAAAAATCAATCTTTTATACTTTTATACTTTTAAGGAATAACAAACACGGAGCAGTAAATATAAAGTACAATAAGAACCGTATGAATTTAAAGCAAATGTGAAAGACAATATAAGCAGTTGGCTGATAAGATTAATCAGCTATGCCCAGTTGGTGGATTAAGCGCATTAGTAAACAGATCAGTATTATTAAATGTCTTTCAGAAAGTTGTTTATTGATCATCTCCAGTTTAACAGTTCAATCAGATTATTGCCAGAGCAAATGTTGATCTAGTTTAATTTAATCAGATTGGATCAATATTAAGAATTAGGATACATCGAAAAACTTCATTATCTGTTTCATCACATGTTTTCATTTTTTTTTTTTTTTTGACAACCGGATAGGATAGAACAGAACAAGCATAATTTATGGAGAAAATGACTGGATATGAATGAAATAAACGTTATAAGTGAAAAAAAAAAGTTAAATTTCTAAATTCAAATACTTTTTCCGAATAATTTCCCTACCGTTTCTTTGATTTAACTAAAACTGTTAAACTATGTCAAAAGAAAAAAAATTATTGGTAGTTTATTTTTAAACGAACAATGCCAAAATCAATTTCAAATTCAAAATCTCTTATCGCATATAAAAATTTTTTAGCAAAGTAGTCGATGACACTCTTTCTGCCTTTTTTGTCGGTCAGAAAAAGAAGCATTTCTTAACTATTAGACAAATAATATTTTTACACCATTATAATAATGAAAAATTCAAGGAAATCATAAAAATATTTGAAAGATCGATGAAAAAACAAAAAAATGAAAAAAACATATTTTGGTTTCACAGTAAAAACGTAAGACAGTTTTGAGAGAAATAAGAAAATATGATTTCAACAAACTACTTTCGACGTAAAATTACCGTTTACTTTTCCCGGAAAACTACAACGTTCTTTGTCTTTGACCCTGAACTGAACTAAATTTGATTAATCGAGATGAGTGGCGAGAAAAAACAGCAAAAAAAAAATGTTTCAATTGCTTCGAGAAATTTGTACAATCTCATTGCTTTCTCTTTTCTTTTTCTTTTTTAAAAATCATTCTGAAATAAAATTATCTCTGTGAAACATTAATGTTTTTACTTTTTTTTTTTTTTTTTTTTGGAAGATAATCGGAATAAAAGCTTTTTATTTAAAATTGACAATACTTCGACAAATTTTAATAATCTTATGCTCTTACAACTCTTTCACTTTTTTTTTTTCTAGTTTCTCAGAATGTAGAAAAGAAGATAAGGAAAGAGAGTTATAGAGATCATAAAAACATTAAAATGAAAAGAGAAAGAGAGGTAGAAGACTATAAGACAGCTTAATTTGAATTTTAATATAAAATGTCACATTGTTTACTAACTCAGCTCTTAGCTTAACTTATTCTGATATATTGTTTGTTTTGAAATACATCGCTGATAAGAAAGCTTCAAAACTTATTTTTTAAATAATCACTACAGGAAATATAAATATACTACGAATCTACTTGATAAAATTTGAGGAAAATATAGGACAGCTTAAATTTCTTTGTTAATCACTATAATTGCAATGCCAATGTTATGCTGTAAATATTCTTTATAAGTCTTCATTGGACCATAAATTTCTTTTTTCAGTAAATCGTTTGTAAGTATTACATATAAAACTTTGCAAAAGTTTTTGATATTTTCGTAATGAAATGGAAATTGAAATATTCAAAAGAAAATTTTGCAACACTTCAATAAACATTTCATGGTCATTCAAGGAAAATAAATTCCATCGAGAAATAAACAATATCATTTTGAATGTTTCATTGAAATTAGCGAAAATTTAACAACAATGCGGCGGAAAGATTCTCATTTTCAATAATAAATAGTCTGGTTTAAATGCACTATTTCTTCGGAAATTATCAGAAAAAAAGAAGAAAATGGGAAACGATTAATCCAACCGGAATAGTACTATATTGATATATCACAAGCACTGCTCACTGAATGCTTCAATTTATTCCAACAACATATTTAATATTTTGCAGCGCTTACACTAACATTTGGAGTTGATATTAGCCTGGAGAGAGAGAAAGAAAAAAAAAGGAGGGAAGGATAATTTTTATATTTTTTTTGCATGCTTTTAAACACAAAGCTATAATGAAAAAATGCTTGAGAAAATAAATGATTAAAATTTTTTGCAACAAAAACAAAATTTGTTTTTCTTTTTGCAAGAAATGTTCGTTGATTTAATAGTTGGCGGAACTTTTTACAAAAACAAATTAGTAATATCAATGTATGTTTTTTAAAAAATGATTTTTCCTTTGATTTAACAAAAAAAAAAAAAGGAGAGAAAATTTAGATAATATAACTGACAAATATAACAAGTAAACAGGGCTGAAAGTAATAATTATACTCAGTCACATTAGATATTATTACACTCTTTACAATCAGTTCAAACAAATATTTCATACACTTGCATTCATGCACTTGCATAATAATTCCTGCAATTTCTCTTAATAGCGGTACCGTCGGACGAATCGAATAAATAAGTATTGACGATAAGTAAAAAATGGAAAATTTTTCGAACTGTTCGCTTAAAAATAAAAAATAAGTAATCAATGTTTTATTATAATTTCCATCCAATTTCTTGAACCATAAATTCAAATGGCTTCGTTCCTAAAAGTAGTTATACTTAATGAGCGCCTTTTTTCTCGTTTTCAGTGGAATGAATTAAATTTTAAATTTCGAATATTCCATATGTCTTAAATAAGCTTATTATGGAATCGATGAATGGTTATCTATTCTAAGGTTATCTTTCCTGTATCTATGCGTTATATTGATCGTAATATGAACTAAACCAAATGTGGCTTTTTTTATTTTTTTTTGTTTTAACAGTTATAATTACTGATTTACAAAATGAACTTTATAGCTTTTCCGCCTTATCATGAAGTCAACTGAACGGTAAATAAAAAAATTTCAATTGAATGCCGCTTGTCATCAGTTCAAATCATAAATTCCACATTAATTTAAGCGGAATTCTATTATTTACCGTTCAGTTGATATTGATAAACACGATAATCTCTAAAATAAGTGCAAAAAAAGACAAATCAGTATTTCCATTCATCAACTAAAAACATTCCGATTAATTATGTATGATTGAAAATAATTGGTATTTTTCTCACACACTTCAATAGTTAAAACGAATAGAATTTCAAGTTAATCGAATTATTTGAAAAATAGCAAGCAAGTAAACACTGAGATTGAAAACCAAAAGAAATACAACAACAACGACAGCATATGGAATTTTTTCAATTCAACAAAATTTTTCAATATTTAAAGTTATGAATAAACACTATCCTCTGCCATTAAGGTAAACTGTCATCTGTTAACGAAGTCAAGCATCTATGAGCTTAATTAATTTATATTTTAGTACATTATTGCAATACTAATTTGTGGTAAGCATGAAATTCAATAATTCAAATCGTAGTGATATATATTAAGGAAATGAAAATCTAATAAAAATGATTTGCAATTTTTGCTTATTTGAAAACAAATGATTGCATTGCATTTACAATGTTACACATTTTCTAAAACAATATTTAAGATGTATGAAAGACGAAAGACGAAAAGAGAAACATAAAATTAGCAAATGAAACTATAAAATATGTAATATTATGATACCGTAATACGATACTTCTTTAGGTTCATTCTTTATTTGTTTGTCTTAATTTTCAGCTATAGAAAAAGAAGAAGTATTCAACTGATTAATGAAATACATATTTTTCAAAGTGATCAATGATCACAAATATGTTTCTCACTCTAATAAGGATTGATAACAGTCATTATCATTTTGGTTTACACTGTTTTAAATCAACAACTGATGTTTCCAGACAAAATTTACTGCTACTTCTTGTTCGTTAATTTGGAAATTTTTTTTTACAAATTTGCCAATTATGGCAAATATAAATTCTTTTTTGTGCCAGTAGGCACATAAAAACATATGTGTTTTAGACACTGATACTTTGCATTAATGAAAATTGCTTTAACTAGATAAAGTTAAGTAGGATAAGATTAACAAAATTAAAAAAGTTAAAAGAAATGAAATATGAAATTTCACACTAGAATAATACGACTGCAGAATCAAAACGAATCCTCAAATTAGAATGTTCTGCATAATTTTGCATTTAATGGTATTCTACCATCGTTCTACAAAATTGCAGCAACAACTGATGCTACTAATGCTGTTATCGGTGTTGAAAATGGGTGAGACGATGAAAGTAACTATCGTGAAACTGCATGTCTCCATTATACTACCTATAAAGTTTTATAGTCCTATTAACATTTTTCATTTCAATGTTTCAACTTCGAATAATATCGAAAGTTCATACCAATAAATAGCGAAAATAGAATGTTATGTCTTATCTTTTAAATTCAAATCATATCAAAACAACTGATAACCATAGTTTCATGCACAAAACAATCTGGAATACAACAAACAGAAGAACTGTTAGCTGCCAAATTTTATTAATTTTTCCAATACGGAAAGTAATAACAGTAAAAACAGTACAAGAAATCAACAAAATGTTTCTTCGAATGTTGCAAACAATTATATAAGATATAGGTGCATTTCGAATTATATAGTTGACTCCGCTTACGAAGATATGGAAGATTTCATCCACTATTTAGCCTGTGCAGTGAATTTTTCAAACGAGAAGCGCGAAACTTTCCCCACTTTTTACTCCAGAGGTTCGTTTCCCATGACCTAGATGGTGAAGCAAGATCCTCAGATTGCGGATTTTGGTTGGAGTGTCCTTCTCCTAGATGGATGGCCTTGCAGAGCTAATTGAACTGCATCTGTCCAGGTCTGGGGTAAGAGTTATGCTTCCCCTAGGATAATTGGCCGAAGGCTATTCTCTTCTGGACACAATGGACATATTTTGCCTGATTCTAAGATTGGGACCTATCTGGCATGGAAACCGGAGAGATCTGCAGTATATCTCACAATCTCACGAGGATTCGCAAGCTCTTTCCCATGACAAAGAGGGTGTTCGTAAAATAAATAAGTAGTCGCTATCGATACAAAAAAAAGTCTACGGATTAATGATCAGGACTGATGGTAATTTATTAATTAAATAATAAGTAAATTAAATGAAATATTTAAGTAGCTACGTTTTTGCCAACGGATAATTTGTAGCGTTGAATAATTAAGCAATCTATTTTGAATTAATAATGTCTGCTTTAGATTTAACGATAATCGCTCCCTTCCTGGACGGTATTGTGTAATCCAAAAATAATTAAAAATTTAGCAGTCAATACTCAACAATATCACAGAGTGCCAGCGCTATCATAGTATGCTTTGAATATTATTGCTGTAATAAGTTTTACGAATTAGTATTTTACTTTATGCATCAGTTGTAACGAAAATCAATATCCGATAAATTAGTATACAACTCTCAATGATTAATAGAACTCAAGAAACCAGGATCATAACAAGAACAGCTAAAATTTTGGTTTTTATGGAGAAAAAAGGAAAGTTGCAAATACATTTTAAATCATTAATAATGTTTTATTTCTGAAGCTAATAATATACCATCCTGATCATTCGGAAATTATTGAACAGTTTAGTAATTTTTGAACTGCAAAAAAAAAAATCTGATAATGTGGATGTGTAAAAAATAATTTTAGAGCTATGATAATTTTCAATAGTTTTTTAAACGAAACTTTTAATTTTACGCCTTTGCTTTATATTCTGTTTATGATTGCTAATATTACAGTACTATGCATTACATTTCATGCAACAATGCAAAAACATAATAATCGTGTGCAAATATTCAAGCTTGAAATAATTATATATGCAGAAAGGGAGAAGAATGCAGAGAAAAATCTAAAAATAAGAATAAGAATTGAAATTAATTGGAATTCAAAAAATCTCATTCAGATTCTTCAAATTTCAATAATTATGATAAGAAAAAAAAAAGGAAAAAATTTATCACAAATAGATTACTTAACTCAATTCTTTTTTCTTTTTAAAGTTCATAGAAATTTATACTAATTTGTAATAAATTATATATTTGCAATTATTATGTAGCAAATTGAAAGTAATTAAATTATTTAATAACTTTTAACAATAAAGTTTTATTTGAAAGAAAAAGTAAAAATGAGAGAATAATTTGAAAAATTACAAAGAAGCGTTTAATGGAGTGGAAAAGAAGTTGAAGAAATAAATTTAATAAACAATAGGAATGAAAAATGAGAAATTGGATGGATGGATGGATGTTTATTACTACTCATTGTCAAGTTATTCTAGTTTTGTGAAGTAAAATGGCAAAAACACAAAATAGAAGAGAGAGTAAGAAAAAGAAAAGAAAGAGATAAATGAGGAGTGTGGAAGACAGTAAGAGAGATAACATGTGATGCTGAAGTCAAAAATTTCTAAGTAATAATCATCATGGAATTTATTTTTTTCAATCTATTTTTCTTAACTAAAATATGTGAAAAGTTGATTGTTATGTAATTCGATCGCTATTCGCAATGGTATTTTACTGCTACCGCTACCACTACTAAATTAACTATTATCACTACTGCTACTGCTACTACTGCTACTACTGATACTACTGCTATTATCAATAATTAGTGTTGTAATTATTCATAATTATCATCAAATCCATTCCAAAACATTAATATAGTGACAAATGCGAAAAATTTAATGCCAAATACATGTTTAAAAATTAGTAAAAATATTGCAAAAAAATTGCTGAAGAAAAAGAGAGAGGTACCATAAAAAGCAAAATATGTGAAATCATAAACACAAAATTGAGGATGAAAGAAATGCCAAATTTAGCATCAGAATTTGGATTTTAAGGAAGAAGATGAAGATAATGGAAATTGAAGTTGTAATTGTCCGTCTTCTTAGGGTTCTTCTTTTGAGGTGGTTTCAAATAATTTTTTCAAATCTCGTACTGGACGCTGTTTTACAGCATGCATACCATCAATGGGATTCCAATCGAGAGCGTTCCTTTCCTCATCTTTATCCGTAATTTCTTTCTTTCTTCTTAATTCTACTGCAGAAGATGTCGAATATGAAGATGACGATCGTTTTCGTATTTTATGTATCAATTGGTCCTTCATTCGTGACACTCCTGATTTAACTTTTTCTGGTTGCAGAATCTGAATTTGCTCACTTGAAACTGTTATAAATGTAAATGAACAAAAATAGAAAATTATTCATACTTTAAATGAATAAAAAAGGAAGAAAATTTCTTACTATAGGATCAGTTTGCATTTCACTTTCTATCATTTTTGCAAATGGTTTCTGAATACATTCATCGTCATCTGTTTGAGTGATATTTTCCAAGACATCATATAGATGTGTTTGAATTTCCTGCTCAATTAATTTTGCTTCAACCGCTTGTGCATCATTTACCTGATAATTTAAGCAAAGATAACATTTAAATATAAAAATTTAATTTAATAATAATTTCTATCAAGAATAAAATTATATTTGAATAAATTTAAATTCAAATATAATAAACATTATCCATACAATTTTTATCATATAGATTTTGCACCTATAATAACCATAAAATGACCTTCTTCAGTTAATTTCTTTTCAAATGCTTAGATTTTTTTGAACAAAATTTATTCTTGAAATTATATATGATAAGTAATGCATCAATTACTTCACTAAATTTGAAACAACGCCAAAATAACAAACCGTATATTCAGGCATGACCGTAATGCATTCACTGTTTTTCAATTCAACTGCTTCAGTTTGCGTAATATTATGAATCAGTAATGGATTAAGACATTGTACAGCTTCTTCAACCATTGCATTAATTATGAGATCAGTCCCAATAGCCGTATCCACTAGTCTCACTGCTGATGTCTGCTCTTCCTTATCATCGCTTGAAAAAAATTTCCGATATTTTGTATGATATCTGTATGACACTTTATTGAGTGAATGGTTCCTACAGTATTACATGTAATCTATCCTTTTATCTTTAAGTTATACTAATTTTACACAATTACCATTGTACACCAGCATCATAGAATGCCGTTTTTGGAAGTGATAGATCAGTTGACGTTTTAATTGGCGCAAATTGTGCAGCTTCAATTTGTTGTTGAATTACTTCTTCCACAGTAACTGCCAAATTTTTTTCGCTTATATCATTAGAAAGCAAAGTCGGCATACAGGTTTCTTCATCAATATCAGCGAAGATTGGTGGAATTTCAATTCCACGCGCTTCGGCATCTTTTTGTACTTTTGTCATTACCGATGCTCGGCTATTCTTGCTCCAAAACAAAACGTTCAAACACAAAAACACGAAAAATTAAAAAATAAAATTAAACCAACAAATATTAAAAATATTTCATCGAACTAATGAAAGAATCATTTGATCTTTTAAATTTAATTTTGATAACATCAAAAAGAAGTAAAAATTTTCATTTTTTTTAATTAATTAATTAATTCTGACTCAAATTTTTCCTTTTCAATTTTATTTATAATTCAAATTTTATCTTGTTTTTTAATAAACTAAATAAGTGATTCGATCTACAATAAAAATTTTAAGTTTCTTATTTTGTCAAAAATAATTTTTAAATATATCAGGAACTACCTGAGAAGTGACATCAAATATTTAGCTTTCTTGTTATTACCCCACGTTTGCAACACATTCGCAGAAGCTCCAACTGAATCACTTCCTTCAAAAAAAAAAAATTGCAAAAGAGGTTAAAAAAGAAAATTTTTAATTAACCTATCACAATAAATGGAACTAAGAAGTAATACCTTAAAATTTTAACACTTGAATTATTTTTTATATGTACAGTGCTGATCACTCTTGTAGAATCATTTATTGAAATTTGTACGTGCATAATTTTCCCCAATACCAAGTATCATCTGTTTGCTAATTTATAAACATTAAGGTGATTTAGAATTTACCTTGATTTAATCTAGACTGATACTCAAGAAATAATTTCAAAAAGACTTTGATATAGAAATCCTCTAATGCTTTTTGTATGACATTGATACACATGCTGACCATTGCAAGGCCAATAATTACAAAAGCAAAACACACTGTCATCAAACTGCAAATAGTTTTCATTGAGAAAAAAAAAATAAAATACATAAAATTCGAACAGAAATCTTTTGAATTTTTAAAAACACTCATTTTCAACAAAACCTAATTGAAATTGAGTTAGTTTTTCTGAAATTACAAAAATAAACAAAAAACAGTTCTTCAATGCAACATTAATGCATTTTTACAGTAAAAAAATTTGTTTAAAAAAAAATTTATTTTTAAAATAAATAAACATATTTTCGTATCAAGAATTATGATATAAGAAAAGAAACTAACTCTCTTCGTCTTACAGCAAGATCACCCAGTCCAATTGTTGATAAACTAGAACAAAATTCTGTGAGGAAAATCTAAATTGCCGAGAAAATTTCTGAATAAATTCAGAAAAGCAAAAATTTCAAACTAATTTGTCTAATTTTTTTGTTTTATTAAAGAAATGGCCATTAGCCAAAAAAAATCGTTAATACAGTTTGCTTAATCGAAGTTAATAGAAAATTCAGATGTTATATTTTTTTCTATCAATTATTCAGCAGAAATTTCATAAATTTCCTTGAAATTTCGAAAATTTCAGTGATTAAATTACAAATACGATAAATATGATCTACCTAATAAACATGAAATAAATGCTTTCAGCATAAGTCCAATCACGTTCCCATATTTTGAAAAGTCCTGCACACAGAAATATCCAACTGAAAGTGATTCCGATAGCCAGAAATACGGGTATTCGAGGTGGTGAATTATGATTAATCAATGACATATCATCATGATTTACCGACTTTTCGTCATTTGTTTTCATTGATCCTAAAATTTTGAAGCTCAAACTTTAATTTTGCAAGAAGTTATTAAATTTTCAATTTGAATTTCATGTTACTTCATAATCTTTTCATACTTTTTATTACAAATAAAATCATTAAACCAAATTTTGAACTATTTTATATTGATATCAACTATCTAATTACAAAATATACAATATAAAACGGCAGTAAATAGTAGAAAAAACTTACCTTCGACAAATTCATCATTCATATCAGACTTAGAGTTTATTGAACAATTATCATTATTTTCATATTCATTGTTGCCATTTTCAAGTTGTACCAAGTCATTACTGTTTTGTCGAATTGATGCTTTATAATTTATGCAGCGAAATATTCGGCAAAAGCTTTGCGTTAATCGAATAGCATTGATTATTGACATGTATAGAAAGTTGCCAAGATCTCGAAGTGTGATAAGCATTGAGGGTATGCCAATCATTGCATAAATGACAGTCATTAATCGACCAGTTGTCGTAATACATGTTACATCGCCATAACCTATCAGAAATTTATTAAATTTATTTAATGAATTTTTCAAATGTTACTTATTTGCAATTAATTTTTCAGCAACCTTTTCTCAAAAATGAGCAAATTTTGAACAAAAATTCCTTATTGCAAAAATTTAATGCAACAACGACAGTAGTTTAATTCCATTTAAGTATTTCTTAGAAGTCTGAATAAATTGTGGATATTTGTCTGCATGATCACTATTACTTTTTACAGTACCTTTGAAATAATTCTTCAAAAAGCTGGTAAAAAGATAAACAATTATTCGAATTTTTTGATGACTTTTTGAATGCGATATTTATTCTTTGATTCGAAAGATTTGTTGCAAATTCAGTAATTGTTTGTTTTTATTTATTAATAGTTTTATTAATCAAAACCAGCAATGTGAAAAATTAAAGTTTGGTGAAATCGAAGATTTTTTTAGATACACAAATATCATAAAGTTTCAAATATACTGATAAATTTTAGATTACCAGTTAAAAACAGTTAAATTTTGGAATGAAATTTAATGATACGTCTTGTTTATTATTTATTCTGCTTGCATTTAATTATTTGACAAATATTAAAGACTATTAATAAAAAGCATCATTCGGAAATGAGAATTTTTGAAAATCATTGATGATTGTATTTTGACCAGCCAAATCAAAATATTTATTTTTAATTGATTGTTTCACTCATTTACAGTCCATCAGTGCGGAAAAGGAAACATTCAGTTTTCTGGACACTTATTTATATTTACAAAATATCAAAATAAAGATTTATTTGTCATCGGATAATACCAAAAAGAGAAACAAATATTTTTCATCCGGATGGAAATCGTTTAGTCTTTAAATTTAGAAAACATGAAGCGGATAAAGTGGACGATTGAATTCGACTTGAACTAATTGTTGACCTTAATTGAATTATATTGAACTGAGGCGAATTTTAAACTGAATCTTACTTGTCGAATTCAAAAACTTTTTTTTATGTCTTGAAATAAAACTGTAAATTTCAATTCATTAACTAACTCTTGAAAAAAATATGATACGACTCTCAAGCAGACGTAAAACGAAAATTTTCAAATTTATAGCTTTTCGGATGAATTAATTTTTGTTTTGTACTGCAATAAATCAGTAGTACATCGATTTGTTCAGAACAGACGGCGTACTTACAGCTGAAAATTGCTGTCGTTACCTTTTTTAAGTTGTTTCAAATTTCTCAATTGATTTTAGTAATTAAATGCTTTATTTTTAATCTTTGATCTAAAAATAACTGTTTCAACTGGAAAAAAACAGAACATCACGGAGGAAAACATAACTTTGGATAGCAATTGATTAAATTATTTGAGTTTATTCATCATTTATTTGCCTACTTTTCTTTGTTGCAATGAATTCATTTCTGATTTAAGAAAGCCCAGCAAACCTACAAAATAAATGCATTTGACTTGTTATAAATTCAAGCTCGCATATTTTAAAAAAGATTTACGCATAAACGAATTACGATTATTCTTTATTTTTTTATTTTTGTAAAGTTCTTTACCACCTTTATTCACTGACCATGCCATTACAAATGCGCCACATGCAAATATATAAAAAATTGAAATGACAAGTATTAAAGTTTTTGTGCACTTATTTCCTATCTGATAATCTTAGTTCTGCATTATCAGAATTGTAAGAACTTGAAATAGGAATTAGTAGAGAAGAAGAGTTTTACTGATAGAAATAATCATTGTATCAGATATCAGATAAGTATAATACAATTACAAGAAATGCTATATCATTATTTTGAATTTTCGAAAATTGACTAGCATGAAATGAAATTTTTTTTTGCTCAAGCTACTGTAATTTTATGAATTTCGTTTGTCAAACGATTGTTTATTGCATATGCTATTTGCTTTTTTTTCTTAGTTTACTGTAATTTAATTTCTGCTTTGACTGCAATTTTTTTGGCGCTGAAACTTGTCTCTGACACATATTTATCATGCTGTGACATTGTTTGTTTATGCTTTTTGATGTCACTTCATCTGTAAATCAATTGTCAGACATTAGATAAATGCCATTATTATGCATATTATTTGTTGCGCATGTCTTTTTGGCAGTAATATGTTTCCATTAGAAAATTGGAAAACCAAAAAACAGAAATAGCAGATATTTCAGAAAATGTTTGTAAAATGAATGATATTTGTAATGCTTCCAAGTATTTTTTATAAAAATGTATGCCGCAAATAAATTAAATTACAGAGGCTGTCATTAGCCAATGCGAAGATTTTGTTTCTTTCTTTTTTTTTAAACAAAAAAAATAAAAATAAAATCAACTTCTATTATTAACTTATTCCATCTTTTAATCATTTGCAATTTTAAACTTTCTTTTTCTTCTTCTTAAGACAATATTAACAATCAGGAAATAATTCAGCAAACTTAAATAAATGCTAAAATGAGTAAGGCATTTCAAATTTTTTATTGAAGAAAAAAATTTGAATTGGTATATAACAGAAATTGAGTGAAATGCAAATTTATATATATATATATATATAAATGTAGAGAAAGAGGGAGAAAGAGACAAAGAAAAATGGATTGATGAATAGAAACAAATTAATGAAATGACACATTTTATTTAAAATATCCACTAATAGATATCGTTTAATAATCTTTTTTTCCAGAAATTTGCCAGTTTCCACTAACACCATTTTTCCTGATTTAATTTCAAAATTTTTCTTTATGAAGAAGAAAATAAAATTGTTTATGGGAATTTGAAGATGTCGAATGCCAAAATTTATAATGATCTATTAAATTTTCTCTGCCCATTTTTAAACTTTATTTCATGATTGCACGTTTGAAATTGACTTCGAAAAAGAAGGACAAAAGAAGGACTAAAAACTTTTTAGATAGTCCAATTCGCAAAACTCATTTCATTGGCCCAAAAAAAGAATTGGGCATTTTAGAAAGCAAGAAAAAGCTTTATCAAAATTTTAGTCATTTGCCTAAAAAATTCACTATTTAAAAAGTATTAAAATAAAATACCCAAGATGCCAGCAAAAGAAGGGTTTTTTTTAAAGCTAGAAAAAGCAAGATTTATTCAAGCAAAAAAATTGTTTCATTTTCACTTAGTTAATTTATAAATTTAATTTTCTCATCATTGGAATAAATGATGCTGACAAAGATACAAAATATTGCAAATCGATTAAGTAACAAGATTTGTCTGCTTATTACTGCTTGCTAATTAAAATTTAGAACTTAAAATTTTATTATGAATACAATGCCCTTTTCTTGAGATAAAGTGAAATGAATTCAGCAACAGTAAAACTTAATCAAATTAAGGAAATAAATTACTGAAACGTTTAAAATATGGTAATTTTTTTGATCGCAGTGATTTTTTAATTTCAATTTGGCATAATAACACAAAATAGCATTAGTTACATTATTTTTCAAAAGTGTACAATACTTTTGTTAAAACTTGGTAAATTTTAGCTTAAAAAAGTTCGACATTCCAGCAAATTAGCTAATTAGCAATTTTTCTTGCTTGTATAACATAAGTTTTTGTTTTGTTTTTTCAGGATTATTTTTTAGCCTTGCATTTTAAATTTTCCTTTAGTTTTTTTCCTCTTTTTCCCTGAGACATTTGCGCTGCCGAAATTTCATTTTTTTTTTTCAATCTGATACTGTGCATTAGTCATTAATCAAATTAATGGAAAAAAAGGTTATTGAAGTAATGATATAAATTATTTCTTCGTTTCTTAATTTTACCCAGTCTATACCAAAAGTGATAGCTCAGTTTTTTGCTGATAAAAGAATCTTCAAAAAAAAGTGTAATCTTTGCAGAAAGTGTATTGCTTGTCAAATTGCAGCAAAAGCTGACATGTCTAGTTGAATACAACGTAATCATTTATCAAATTCGAAGATAAACAAATCAATCTTAACATCAATTGTTTAAATTTCTTATCTAAATTCTATCATTGTTTTTTATGATTTATTGCTTGGCAAACAAACGTGGCACATAAATATGCACAGATCCATACATACACACGCACACACACGCACAAATACAGACACACACACATACACACAGATTATCCACATACCTTTGCATATTGAAGTTTTTTCTTATTACATTTAAAAAAGAATATACATGTAGTAAGGTGTATGTGTGTATCGCCATCTGTCTTTCTGTGATTTATTGTAAATAATAAAGATTAAACACTTTTATATAAAACTTCAAAATTGACAAAGAAAAAGAAGTCGAAACGGTGAAAGAGAAACGAGAAGAGAGGAAGCATTGAAAAAAGAATTTGCATTTTTAAAGTTCAGAATAAAATTTTATTGGAAATGATAAAAATAAAGAAATGGAAATTTTTGCATGGCTAAAACAGTTTATTTAGACAAACAACATTGAGTTTGGAGACAGTTTAGCTTTATGAATGTTTTGAAAGTTCACAGGAAAATTTCATTACAAGAATATTTATTAATCATAAGGATGATGAATATCAACTGCTTTATCATAATTACTGTTGTCATTACTATTAGTTATTGCTATTATTATTGTTGTTACTATTATTACTGTTATTATTATTATTTTTATAGTTCTTTCTTCATTATCAAATATTGCCAAAGATAGCCAATAAATAAATTAAACAATCCCGATTCTTTTCGTTTTTTTTTCCAAATGTCATCTGTGATTTAAATAGAATATAGAGAAGAATGCTGCTAAGAGTCGCATGTATTCAACAATACTATCGTATTTCTCACCAATTAGGTGATAAAACTGAACATTGAAACAAATTTACTTTGCAAAAAGTTACGCTATAGGTATATGAAAATAATCATTAGCACAACTTAATGTTTTGCATACCTTCTCACAATAATTATTTATGCATCAATTTATCAGTAAATAATGTTAACAATTTGCTTTTAATGTAAATCTTTAACGCGGAAACAAAATATCATTAAAAGTTTTTTTCCAATATTTTTACTTCATAACATTCTTATATATTGATATATGAACTTTTTTTTGCCAAATTAATTTGTCTAAGTTTTATATAATCTGATAACTATAGTGAAATGCTTATATATGTCTAATTATTATTTTTTTTTACGAAAAGCATTGCAAACTTGAAATATTGCCAGTTTGCAATAATTTCAAATTAACGACAACAATAGAAAAACAAAACAAAAATTAAACAGCATCTCACCTGACTTGAAAATTGAGATATTTTGTCAAATATCCATCTATTATTTTTATTTCATTGATTCCACATTTAATAATTCAATCTTTTCATGCCAATATTGAATGAATTTCGTTCCTAATTTTCTTTGAAAAAATTTGAAAAAAATTTATTCAAAAAAAAAAAAGTGAAATGCTTATAATCATTTAAATTTCATTTAAGAACAAATTTCCTAATCCATCATTCTGCAAATATTGAAAAAAATGTTACCTAGCGAACAGATATTTTTACTTAACGAACAGACATTTTTTTTTATTCCTGCATCTCTATTTTTAGTTTTCTTTTTTTGGAAAACAGGATGCAAATAAGTGGGAAGAACTTACATAGGATTACATATTAATTATTGTTTAATTAGTAGTAGCTGAAACGAACTTGCAATAACAATAATCAATTATACATCATGCCTCATTTCTCATGCTGTCATCTGAATACTTAAAGCTCATTTTATCAATATTAGGTTCAATATTCTTTATTAGCAATTTAGAATGGAAATTTAATACTAAGCGTTTAATTGGAAAGAAAAACGATAGGATAATTCGAAATGAGATAAAATAATCACAAAAAGATTTATGAAATATTGTTTAATTTACAGAAGCAAGTATAAGAATTCTTAGTTTTTTTGCATGTGTATACGTATTTGTTTTTATATTTGCCTCGGTTAAGTGAATTTTATATTTATCGGAGATTTGAATGATTTAATGATTATGACAAAAAAGAAAAGGACGAAAACTGATAACGATAAATGACTCAAGTGTGAATGAGATATTAAGGCGTATTTGTATCAGTAATATTTTATTCGGTTTGTGTACATATCATCTAAATGATAATTAATATGACGTATTTTTTGTTCTGCTTTCTTTTTGCCAAATTTTACTTTTTTTTTTCCTTTTATTTTAACATATATATAATATTAAAATATACAAATTCGTCGAAACTTTTTCAGTACATATATATATATATTATATAATAAGGCATGTTTTGACGAATTAAGCAAGACAGAAAAAAATTGCTTCCGTTTCTGAGAGGTTAAAGAGTTAACTTTATAAAATTTGAAATTCTAAGCTTAATCATTAAACAATAACAACTTTAGATTTCATATCAAAATCACTAACAACTATTAACGACTTTTTTTTGTAGTGATTTTCATAACAATATAATTTATCAACTGGAGATCGCAAATTACGAATAGAAATTGCAACAGCTGACTATGCAATCACTGAAGTAAATGATACTTGTAAACTAAAAAATTTTAATTAATTATTTGAAATTTTAAACAGAGAAACAAAGGAGGAAGCCAATTTCCATTATACATCTGTTCATCTACGAAAAACCGTAGATGAACAGAATTTCAAAAAATCAGTTGTCGATGAAATGGATCATAATATCAACGATCGAATCAAAAATCACACATTCTTTTACCTTTAATATAATGTGTTATGTCCCACCAATAAGAAACAACGAAAACAAAAAATCGAATTTTTACGAATTTTGGAATTATTGTAATCTGATAAAAATTTCATAACGCTCAAAAATTGCATGTGTCTCCGATTTTACACAATCTATCACAATAAATAAATTTTCCGTAAGATAAGGAATTGAAACTTTAAATTTACGAAATTTCCAAACTCAATTCCCGAAATCTTAAATTTATGATTCCTCAGAATTTCAGCAAGTCCAGAAGAAGCAGATAATGAATGCTTCGCCAACCTTTTCATTCAAATATTTCCTAGCATTATCTCACAAAATCTCTCCTTTCTATTATCAATTGTTTTACCTTAGAAGTTTCTTAAAAATTTTCTTTTTTATTCCCATACTAATTTCAATTGGATGAATGATAACATTGGTTGAAATTTCGATAATTATACTCTTTAATTTTTCATTGAAATTATAAGCAATAACGATTAAAAATCATCAGATTCAATTAAATAACAAATTTAAAATTTTTATGATAAGACTTCCAAAAAAATCTCCATCCCCAAAATAATACCAATCTTGTAATATATTAAAAAGCTGATTTTATGTAGAGAACAGTCTTAAATTTTAAAAAAATTTGATTTTAAAAGATTTAAATGAATTTTAACATAATTAAGATAATAGCAAAGGTAAACAAACCAATCGTTGTTAGAATTGTGCCGGAATAGTACAAAGCAGTTGTAAAAGACCATTCTGACTGGTTACTAAATGAAACTCCAATTTGCTGATGTAAATAACTAACAGCCTCTTCTATCATTAAAAGTCTTCGTTGTTTAGATGCTTCAGTGCTGTATATTTCATCCAGTTGTTTGAGAAATAATCTTCTTTCATGAATATAAAATTTATATTCATGCAATTTTCGAGCCTGATCTGAAGCGCCTTCAAGCCAAAAGAATAATAGCGCTCCAAGAAACATATAAAACATCATGAATCCTAATGAAATGAAATAATTGAGATGCAGAAATTTGTAGCACCGTTTGATTCGTTTCAAACACGTATCGGATGCGGTAGTAACTACTTTGTTGGCATTTTTTGTTGCCTCATTAGCAGGTACAGCAGATATTTCTCTAATATTTCGGCTCCATGATGCATTTGAGCCTTTTTGCTTATTACCATACGAATGCGGAACCGCATTTGTAGGTGGTGGAGTAACTGTTATACAAGAACCTGCATTATGACTGGTATGTAGAAATGACGGTGATCGCAAGTTACAGTTGCCTGTCAGCAAAGCCGACATGATGTACTGTTCATCTTATATTTACGCTTTTTAGGGAAACATTGCTGTTATGGAATAAAAGAAACTGGAAAATGTTGGTAATAAAATCAGTGATCGTTGAGATATTCAGTGTAAAATTGAGGTAATTCAGTGGAATCGAGCAATGCGAACCGGATGATACAATGGATAAATGACAATTGTTTGAGAGGGAGGAATAGGAAAATCAAACGCGAAGATGACGTAAACTGAACAGCAAATGGTTGATGTAAGCCACCAAGAACACATAAAACCCTGTTGATACTACCAAAGCTCCAGAAGCATATATCATTGTTGTGTAAGTGCGAAAACACTTGTTTGCATTTTTATTCTTCAAAAATTTTGCAAACAAAAAGAGCGACTGACAATGTAGAATCACAACAATTCCTTTTCCATTAAAATCAGATATTGTAACAGCGACTGGTATCATTCAAAGAAATACCGACTTTTCATCTCATTTCAGTCGATTCGCGATGTAATCAGATGAAGGCCAATCGTGTGTCCGCCCTGAAACATGCCTCATAAACACATAATTTACGTTTGATCGAAATTAAAAAAGATTTTAATAACTTAACTTTCATTTCCATTTTTTCATCTCCGAAATGTCGCAATATAAGGGGGAATAAGATGACATAATGGAAAACAACTTACTACAGAAATTTAATAAATGACCAGATTCTGTAACGGAAAAAAATCAGTCAGATATAACCTTATCAAATCAGACTGTCTTCAATCTATAACGTTTACCAAACTTGCATTAGATAGCATGCAAAGAAACAAATAAAGTTTTCGATTATTGCAAACTAATACCGAACTATCTTCAGCTAACAAACGGTACTGTTAGAATATATAATATTCCAAACCATTTATTCTAAAAGATAATGAGACCAGCGATATTCAGCAAACTAACATGATTACACTCAAGTTTTTCCGATCTTTGAGTGTTCCTACACCATTTTAAAACAAAACCAAAAAAAGTGAAGCAAATCTATACAGTGCGTTTCCGCCAAATGTCCCCTGATAAAATCACTCATGAACAAATCAGATAATGATGGAATATATGATATCACCTAACAGAACAGAAATCACTTCAAAAAACCGGTAAGGGGACATTTGGACACCAAAGATAAAATGAAAAATGATAGGTGAAGCCAGGGCAAAGATTTCGGAAATTAATTGTCGGACAAAATACGAACGGACAAATACATTTGACAGAATAACTGTTGTAAAAAGCGTTATTAAGAACTGTAGTGAAGAGCTTGTATTATAATTATTATTCGAAGTTTTTATATTGTAGCGGTTTTGTTAAGATTTACAACTTTGCACTTACCAACTACAGTAAAAGCTATTGGTTTATTCCGGAAAACGCGTGATGACACTTCCTTCACTGCCTTTGCTGTAACTGCCTAGAAATTAAAAGCTTCAAAATTTCGAAAACGCAAACATAATCCTGTGATGAAAATAATGACCATAAATGAAAGTGGATGAATGTTCAAAGTGAGCAATTAGATCATTATCACACCATTATCATTCAATAGACAGCAAGACTAATAAAAGAGTTCTCTTGAAATTCGTCCTCAATTACAACTGGATCAATAGAACCAGTGGAAATATCACAACAGTAAGTAAAGAGTACATAAATGAAGTTGCCTAAAAACATGAACGATTAGATTCATATTTTATCAAAATATGAAAAATTGCTTACATTAACTCGTGCTTCCAATTCGTGCATAGGTATTCGCCTTCCATAACATAATAACTGCCTATAAACAATACTACTTTACTTATTCATGGAAAAGATAAAAAAATTTTTGATCGGATATATTCTTCAATATTCTTCAAATCTAGCCCTTTTCACTAAAAAAAATAAAATTATGCATAAGTTCATTTCACAGCGTAAGGTGATGAAAACGATCACCATCATCCTAATCATACTGTTATCATATCAAATTGTACAATTAACTCTCTTACCCACAAAGTGCTAAGTCATTTCTCGGCAAACTGCCTGAGGCTATTGTTAACACTGGAAAATAAATTGATCAAGGTAAATTGAAAAAATGCCTCAAATTTTAAAAGCTTAAAAGTGAAATTTATCATCGAAAACACTAATGCTCAAATAGCTGACTAACAAATAAAAAGTGGATGAAAACAATTCTACCCACTTTGACTAGATAGAATTTTATGCAAATACAGAAATTCTCGACATTCTGACAACTGCAGCACAAAAAAACAAAATTAATATCGAATCAATTAAATGAAATCGCTTGACACACTAAACAGCTACTGTCTCATTGATGGCATTCTCAAAACAAAATTGCGTATCCCTTTTCCCGAAAAAAAAATTATTCTTTCTTTCCAAGAAGAGTAGAAAATTTGCATTTTACTGTCTAAAATATGGAACGAAAAAAAGGAAAAAACCTCCTAATTATCAATGTATCTCGAATAGATGTTGCCACTTTCATTATGTGCTGTAACTTATTAACTCCATTCCCTTTTCCGTTGGAACAAGAAAGATTAAGTGAAAAAAAAGAAAAACATGAATTCATTAACGTGTGCATGTAAATGAAGGCTAGGAGCTGATTAATAAAGTACAAGTAGCACTTTTGTCGTTGAGAGAAAAGACAATACACTTGCAAAAAACAATATAAATTACCGGAAATAATAACTTGTCCTCTTTTTTTTAGAAAACCCTTGCATATTAAATCATCACAATTAATTTCCTTAATTTATATTTTCTTCTGCAAGGACAAATCATAGAATATCCGGACATCTTTATTTTTTCATTTCTGCTTTTCGTTCTTGGAATTACAATTTTAGTCCAACATACAGATTGAAGATAAATTTTTGTTTTTATCTTATCAAATTTCTGGGGTAAGCGATTTGATCAGACGAAAAAATATTCCACGATATACAGCTAGAATTATTTGCTGCAAAATAAAAAGGTAACAACTTCTGTGTGTCAATAAAAGAATGATAAATCTACGGATGTAGTTTTCCAGAAATCATGTTCAAACATTACTTTAAAAGTTAGATTCGTACTTCCATGTAGACAGTAAAGGCCCATCTGCAGCATATACAACACTTTCGCTTATTTCGCTTAACATTATTTGTGGTATAGTGTTTTGATCGCATGATGCAGTAAAGTGAAATGACGTTCCGTTTTTGGAAAATGGTATATTGGAAGTTGAGTTTTGGAAGAAAATTAAAGTACATCGGAAAGTTCGCGAAAGAGTAGAATAAATAAAAAAATTCGTGACAATGATATGGCAACAATAAAATTACTGATGTCCACAAAAAATGTGGCATTTGTGGAAACAAAAAATTCCGCAAAATCAACAGTATGTTCAGCTAAATCTAAAGCAGTTGGCATTTGGAGTGAAATCAGGAATTTACCACAACAGTGGTAAGGACAATTTTGTAATCTGCGCTTCATGAATTAGTGATAGCAAGGTCGCGATGAAATTTTGCTGCCATTTATTAGCAGCATGCTAGCTAAGCATATACGAGAGGAAATAATGAATAATAGGACGTATGAAATGAGGAATAGAACAACATTCCACCAATTATCTGATAACCAACCATACAGGCACATGTTTCCACAAGCAACGTTTGATTCACATGATATTTGCCGTCTAGCTCATAAACCGAAAATCTTGGAAGCGAGTAGATCAGTGCTAACAAGGATACTAATGAAAGGATTTGATGTATCCTTTGCGGACTGTTGTCTAGTGGTCTATAGAACGTATGATATTGCTCAAACATTAACATTCATATGAGCCAAACAGATGCTGTCTGGGATGCATTACTAAGCAAATAATAAGATGAAAAAAACCGAGCATAATTGCCCAGCCGTATGAAAAATCTCGGTATGCATAGTAGTGCAGCTAAGAGTGCAGCACTAATCAGTAATGCTATGTTGGAAAATACAAGCCAGAGAAGGTATGTATAAATCAGATGTCGTGATGTATTGGAAGAATGTCTTATAAATGATAAGCTTCTCTCGGATCGCTTAGATTTAATGTAGCTATTGGCATGGGTACTAGTAGTCTTGCGTGGAACCATTAAAAAGTACGCTGTAAACAGGTTAAATGAAACGCCACCGCCGTCACAGGACCATCAAGCAGATAATCCATAAGGCAGTTTACAAAATAGTACGCAGCGAGAAAAAATTAACAATGACAAATGAGGCTCATACTGCTTACCAAACAACAATTTCACTATATACATCCAAAAAAATTGGGCGGATCAACTCTGTTCTGAAATGCATTAAAAGTCACTCTATTCATACTATTTGCAGCTTTGTATCCATGGATGATGTTATTCCTTCCCCTCTTGCGATACTGGGATAAGCAATTATCTATCAGTAACTCGTTTTTCCTTTTTTAGTTTTCTCAAAACAATCATTTCAATTGCTTCAAAAAGAAAAAGGGCACTGGTCAAGAAACACAGACCTTCACAAAACATGAATCAAATTCAATTTGCATAAAAATTTGCAAGATATGCCTATCAATATATCTTGATTTGTTTCTCCAATCTTTCTGGTTAACAACACGTAAGTGTTTTCCTACTCTGGGTTTATTCTTCATTTATTGCAGCGTTATTTTCTATTAATGGATCACATTTGACATGGCCGAATTCGAAGTTTTAAAAGGAATTATTATATCATGCCAAAATAGTGGTTCATTATTATATCAGGCGAAAAAATAAAAAAAAGTACATCGTTGGCCAGAAAACTTTCCTGCTAATAAGAACTGCATGAGATCAAGCAGTAATAACTTCCAATTTACTTTCTCCACATTTGATTCCTACAGATAGATGTTTTTTAATAAAACAAAAAATGGATACCTCCCAATATCTTCACAAATTGGAGTCGATCCATCGAGCATAAGAGACATATTTGTCAATAATGATCGTTTTCCTCTTTCCACTTCTTCCTCAGTTATATTATCACATAAATCAATCCTGAAAATAAAAACCGGTACGCTTTAGAATCAAGCTTCATAATAAAACTCAAAAAACAGAATATGTAATAAAAATTTCAATGTTCTCAATTTAAAACAAATTTTCTGATGTTCCTAATTAAGTGAAAACTTAAAAACAAATAAAAATAATACCACTGCTGCGTGATACTGTCAACAACAGCACGAGCACCGCTTTGTTCACATACGAAATAAACGCCAACAAGACCGGTATCTTTATAACAAGTATTAAAGGCTTGAAATGATTGAACCCGAGCATTTAAGCCCAAACTTTGAGCTAGACGTGATGGTGCATTGACCCCAACTGCATTAGTTCGGTCCCACTGTCCAATCAACTAAAAATTTAAGGTTTTACAAACTTGAAAATTAAACTCTGCAGTTTGGAATTCCATAAAAAAATTTGATTGTATTAAATCCGAAGAAGTAGCTCACCGTATTTGCAACCATTAAAGAAATATTATGAGGATGGGTCCATGAAGCTCCCTCAACGGCAAGTGCACCAAACACCATCGACATCCTTTCATCTCGGATGTCTTGCTAAAATATATAAATAAATAACAACACTAGAACATTTTTATTAAAATGCTAAATCTGATCCAACAGAATATAACATGAATAATGATCCGTAATACTTATTACTAAGGTGAAATTGAAGTTCTGTTTGACTAGCTATATAATTACGAACCCACTAAACCAATATTAGGTTTTTCAATCCATTTAATTTAGAAATGTACGGGTTCACGTTCTTATTTTTGTATACATAAACAAGCAGTAATAAGTTCCATTTTGTAAATGAAAGACGTAAATGAAGGAAGAATTAAGAATTAAAAGAATTCGCTTCCTTTCATATACACTTCAAATTTTAATGACCTAACTTATAAGACTTCGCTTTTTCGCTATTGGCTGCTTTGTTCCTATCCAGTATTACGGATATAAAATATCAATGTCTAGACTGAAACACATGTAAAAGTACTGAGACCAAGTGATTAGTGACAATTTATACTTTAAATTAGTTAATGAATTAAATCTGAAACGTTGAATTTTGTGAAGGAAAACACAACTGAAAGAAACCAATAAAACTCACATAGCTTGCGGCAAAATTTCCAGATTCAGCTACGAAATTATCATCAACGCCACCCAAATCTCCGAAATACTGCTTGCCTAAGTCAACCAATTTCTGGTGATCAACACCGCCTGCCGCCGCTAAAACCATATGAGGTCCCCGGTAATGTTCATTTATGTACTTCACCAAATCTTCACGTTGCAATGACCTGAATTTATAACGTGAACAGGTGCAACTAATTTCCATGATTCATGCCATCAGTTCAAAGTTCCTTCAGTGGAAAAAACGACAATAAAGAACTAAAAGAACTTGAGGCTTTCCAGACATGTAATCGCTCAACACAACCATGTACACCGTACTAGAGAATCTATTCAATATCAGGATAGCCTTATGGTCAGAAAATGACCTACTTGATATTTTCAACGGGCCCAAGTATCGTTCTTGCAAGTGAGGTACCTTTGAATGCACCAGCATGGAGATGATCAAACACAACCTCTTGCAAATTCTGTTCAACTTCTTGCATTTCACGCAAAATCACACCACGTTCCCGTTCGATTTCTACACTTCTAAGTTGACTATTACGTAATATGTCCGCAAGAATTTCCACAGCTGGAAAAGTTTTCATTCACTATTTTCAGTGTAGATACAATCTGCTGAATCAAATATATACCGCAGAAAATAGAAAACTGGCAACCTTCAGCTATATCATTTGTCACCAAGCGATACAGAAATATCTGTAATATTTTTAGCTAGACTCTTTTCAAAAACAATTATGGATGCTGAAAAATTCCTAAATTTAAGCAGTAAAAATGTATAAATAATACCAATTACCGTGATCTACGTCCTGGGAAAAGCATTTCGCATAATAGACTGTCTGCTCTCGCGAAGTGTATGCGTTCAAATGTGCACCCATATTTTCCACTTCTAGTTCCAAAGCTGACTGTGAACGTTTCACTGTACCCTTCAAAGAAATGCTAATTGCAAAATCCCGGATATGAAACTCCGTTAAATACCATGTTTATGCTTGTGCTTTATACATCCCATAAAGTGATATTATGTAAGAAGCATAACCTTAAAAGCCATATGTTCCAGAAAATGGGCAACACCATTATTCTTGTCATTTTCGAATCGACTACCGGCATCGATCCAAACACCTACCTGAAAAAAAACACCAATCCTGATAATATGAAACATATTATGAACAAAAGTCTTCTATTCTCTTTCTTCAAAAGAAAACCGATATCAAAGGTTAGCTAAAAGCAAATGTTAGGTACAACATAAGTCTTGCGGAATGTGAAATAACTTATAAGTGTTACAGAGATACGAGAAATTATGCAACATTTAAGAAACAAGGAGTTAAGGAGATTCAGTGGATGAGTGGAAAATCAGTGAAATATTAATGAAGTGACCAATAATATGTATATATGTTATTAGTGATGAAAGGAAAACATTTCATAACTTCATATCCAAATAGTTTTCATCATAAATCTTGATAACAATTTAACAGAATCACAATTTTGGTGGTCAGATATAATCAGCTATATACAAACCGTAGTAGTAGGAAGTTGAGAGTCTTCGGTAGCAATCCGGAAACCATTGCTTAATGAGGTTACTCGTGTTTCTGGGATATTCAAATAGATAGGTGAAGCAGTTGCAGCGGAACTATACAAACGTGGCTGCAAGAAAAATTTATAAAATGACCGAGTTATGAACCACTGGAAAGAAATTGGAAAGACCAAAATTTTAGCAAATAATGATGGAAAAATTGACAGAGAAGCGAATAAAAGAACTTACATATGATCGTTTTGATAAGCAAAGAGTGAACTTGTCTGGTGATCGCAAAACGCTACCACACCGTAGCGCTTCTTTCAATGAATTTAAAGATACACGCATCAAATTCCACAAAAATTTTACAATGATACTAACAATATTACTCTCAATGCATTAATAACTCAACCTTCGAAAATAACGCGGCTCCAACGCTACAAATGCATCTCACGCATTTGATAAGAGAAAAGATTGCTAATACATTCATTAAATCCTTAATATACAGTGGATGAGATTAATTAAGGTAGTTTAAAGATTGCACCAATTACATTCAATTAAGGTAGATTTGCTATGTCTTAAGCTTTCCTAGCTTTCATATATAAAGCTTTCCCACTATATTAATATTCAGTAAATCTAAAGTTTGTGAAGCAAAATTTCGATAATCTGTGAATTCAGATTTCAGCTTATTAATGCATTGTGAATTCAGGGAATAAAGGGTGGAAATAAAGGATACATTCGCAAAATCATATCCTTCATATCCCTACATTCTTACTCACATCTATGTAAGATTTTCATTGTCATTACTGTAAGTGAAATATTCAGCTACAATAATTTTTTCGAACTTCTCAACTCTCCTTCTCAATGAAGAATATCTTCCGGAATAATGGAAACTGCAATGGATATTGAGAAAGAATACGTTCAAGAAGTATACCGATATTTGGCATCACTACCGGATGCCGATTCCAGTCAAGATGCAACCAAAAAATCAGTAATTCGATGGATTAATGTTCAAAAATTTGTTAATCAACTCCCGCTAGGTACAATTGTCATTGATATTGGTAAGTTCTTTTTTGTTCATCATTTGTAGAAATAACTAATGCACGAGAAATGCAATCTTACCGTTTCCATATTGCAGCTTATTCAAAATTCATTCCTAGTAGAAGTTAATAAAAATAGGTATTTAAAGGAGTGTTGGATTATGAGTTTGTAACTCTTAAGTAAGCTATTCTTATTAAAATACTTGATCTACAGTACCTTTTAGTTAAGGTTGCGGTACAGCAAAATATCACAGGAGCGATTGCTTTTTTATGGATTGCGATATATGTTTAGAAATACTTGCTCAGCAGTTGAGATTACCGCCAATGGTTGACTTGCAGTTAGCCGATGCATTAAATTTACCGTATAGGTAAAGAATACAAGTTTTTGCTTGAACTTTTGTGTAATTTGATTTCATTTCAGTATGGGAATTCCTTTGAAACTACAAGGATAAAATGAATGAGGATGAATGGGCGCAATCTTTGTACTATCGTTTTCAAATTTTGAGATTATCCATGTTTCAACACAAATGCCTTTTAAGTTACAGGTCAAAAAGTATTGATGCTGCCTTACTAATATCTGTTTTACATCATTTTACAACACTCGATCGGAGAAAACGTGTGCTAATTGAAGTTGCACGATGCTTACGATCTCGGTAAGTTATTTATCCCGGATATTTCTTGACTACTTTACCGGAATGAACTAACAAGATTGTTCTGTCATTCAATATAGAACCTGATGATCGCATACTGGATACTGACAAATGTAAGCCTTTTAAGAAAAGCTGAAAAAGCTATTCATCAAACATTTCATTCCTTTCATTTACTTACGGTTAATCTCGATATATGGCGAACTTCCCGTCTTATTCCCACTTCTAGGAATTTTTCCTAACTGTATTGCATACATTATTCATCAAGTGCATCCCCGTAATACAATGAAATATTCATGTTTCGCGGAGATGTAACAAAACGAAGCTAAATTTTTCGAATATATCTCCCCTCAATATTTTCAGTGGTCAAGTACTGATATATGTATGGGCGTTTGAACAACCCAACGGAAAATTTCCATCACAAGATGTACTGGTGCCTTGCGCACCGTATCAGTGCAATAGTATTTCTCCCAATGGTCACAGTAAATGCGTTCAGTTTTCTCACTTTACTATTATAAAACGTTTATTCATCAATTTACGATTTGTCATGACTAAGCAAATAATCCTCTGAAAGTAGCGAATTATGTATCTCTATCACAAATCACATTTATTAAAAACTTCCCTCTCCGAGACAATCACTTGCACTAAAAATAGCGAAGTTTCAATTTATCGAAAACTGCAAATTATACTTTTTTGCCTTGTTTATTTTATTGAAAAGATAATTTTAAAGGTATTTCACGGGTCAAATTCCATATGGATTCAACCAAAGAACAGCGTCTTATAAGGGTAAAACTTCAGTAAATTAAAATATGTGCTTTATAAAAATATTGTACAAATATTGTACACAAAAATATTGCATAAAAAAAATATACTCTCAACTAAGTTAATTAATCTTGTCATCAAAACTACGCGGCAATTTTAAAGTTCCTAATGATTTAATCGTTAGTTCGAGCTCCCGAAACTACTTAGAAATTCTCATAATATAATATTTATTAATCGCAAATTTCTTGTGGAATCCGATTTACATTCAGCATTTAAGGATTCTATAGCCATGAACTTTTTGGAAGAGAATGCAACACAAACTGCGCATATGTCGTTGTTTCATCGCATCTGTAAAGTATTTACATCTTTCCAAATACTATCACGAGATTCCGGATCAACTCTTCTCAATAAATGCACAACAAAAAGCTGTTTAAGCACTCGATACAAGGCGGTTAAGCGGTTTTCTGCAGAGTTTGCAGAACGGACTATTAATATGGCTTTAGCTGAAGTGTTATGCATTAAACAAGAGTATAATTCTTATCGATTTTACCACGTTTTTAAAAAAGTTAGTTGACAGAATTTTTCTGGCAATACAGAATGTTAACAAATGTTATTTGTCGAATATCATGACATATTTTCAGAAAAATTTCACTGTACAAATTAGGATTAGTTGCAGGATGAACTGAAAGTTCTGATAGCAATGGTACCGTCATTACGACTGCTGCATTTGGATTACGAACATGGAAATTGGTGGGCAGTTGCCGAAAAAGCAGATTCATTCTCATAATTTTCCTTCCTGGGTACATAGCCATATAAATTATTAGCATAAACATTGGTTCAGTTCCAGAAAAATTGAAATAACTTAACCGTTAATGAATCAGTGAAGAAAATCAGAATGATTCTAACTCCGAATATCGAGTTCTTTTATTTGATATTACCATAAAATTCATTCGAATAGCTTTATACAATAAAATTTTCGCTACAAAACCCAATTAATTTCATGAACAAATTTATTCCCATAGGATTTAAAAATTCTTTCAATTATTCTGGCGTAAACCATTAAAAAAAATTATAGAGCAGAAATTCTGAAACAATGAAATCACGAATTAGTTTTTCATTCTTGACCATATCACATAATACGATATCGATTAATTGTGCTGTACTTTAAATTGTTATATATTTGTTTCACATTATTAATTTTTTAATTGTTAACATTTTATTATTTTGCCATTTTTATGATATACAGGATTCTTTCTGAAAAACGAATCAAATCTTCAACTGGCCATTGATTATTTGCAATTTCATTAGATTCTCATTGATTCGTTATGCAAGTAATTTGAAGTTATGCAGAAAAGTTGCCATCGTAACATACTGTTGATGAAATGAAATAGGTACAGATTTTAAGGAGTAAATTCAAACTTAAAGAAGTTACAAATGAACATTTTAGTCAATCTCTCTGTAAGTAAAAAGAGAAAATAATCGTATGAGACAAATTTTCAAAGGTTATTTTTAATTGAATATTCATCAAAATTTCGACTGAATAGTTTTTGAAAAATTAAAAAATTCGTAAAAAAATGTTTTCAGTGATGTTTGGTTGGTATAGTTTTTTTTTTTTTCATTCGTATAAGATAATATTTATTAAAAAATTTGCAATAATATAAATAAAAAAGGTATATTTATAAAAGGGAGCATTTAAATGTTGCGCATAATTTTACCATCTTCTAAAAACGTGTTAAACGTAAGTGCACGATATAGGTAGACGTGTAAGTGTATTTTGAGAGATCAGAAAAAAAAAATGTGGTAGCCGTGTCACTTCGAGTTTTTTTCCTTATGGTTAGTTATAGTTATAACGAGTTGGTCATTTACGCACCTGGAATGGACACATGAAATCACACATGGAAAGAGCACGTGAAATGCATGGACGGCGCGTAGATAGTAATCAACTGAGAAAAAATAAGTGATAAGTTAATTTTAGGCGTTCCCTATAGAATATTCTGGAAGACGAGTAGTCTCGTGTCAAGCTTTTGGCGGGAAATCTTGAAATGAACTGGCATTAGTAGCTGTCATTTTCAGT
>JARVGP010000143.1:0-72440 GCA_029876185.1 Mansonella ozzardi
ACCAATTTGAATAGCTAATGCTGATAATTTCCCCTGTAATACTGATTTCGTTAATTTTGAATCATATTCAGCAGAATCAACAGATTGCTTTCGGTCGATTTTTGATGTCGTATCTGTCAAAATAATGTATTAAAAAAAAAGAAAAGAAGAAAATTGCAAAAAATTTGAAACAATACTAGATGCAGTAGTGTATTGAGAAATTTTTTATGAATTTATAAAATTAAAATTTTGTACTTTCATTGAAGTATCTGGGAGATAGAGGGAGAGAAAGAGAGAAAGAGAAAAAAAAAAGATCTATAATTAATTTAACAACAATGAATGATTTTAAAGCAAATTATTTTTTTAACACATTTATATTTTGTTTTGATGCTAATTTCAATGATATTAGATGTAATAATTTTATTATTAGTATTCCTATTAAAAATAGAGAATACTATGAGAAAAAATGCAAATGGAATGATCAATAGATAATTTAATTATTCAAATGATAATTAAAGTTTAATTTGCAATTGGCGTTTCTTACTCAAAAAACTTATTTAAAAGGTAGTTATCCAAAATTATTTTAATGAAAAAAAAAAGCACCATTAATTTGTTCTTGAGGTGCGATGGTATTTTGATTTTTCTTACAACTGGTACCTTTCGTTGCACCAAGCAATGTCATTATGATACCAGTTTGTGAATTCATTCCAACAGCTGTTATAACCATTTTTCCACTCCCTTCCATTGCATGAGTACCTAAATATCTAGCTTTTTTTTTTAACAAAAAAAAAAAAAAAAAAAAAAAAAAAAACAGGTCAGATCTAATTCAGATAGGTCAGCAGATCTGGCAAAAAGCAAAAACAGGTCAGGTCTAGTTCAGATAGGTCAACAGATTGGCAAAAACAGGTCAGGTCTAGTTCAGATAGGTCAACAGATCTGGCAAAAACAGGTCAGGTCCAGTTCAGATAGGTCAACAGAAGTCTAATTCAAATAGGTCAACAGAGCTGGCAAATGGGTCAGGTCTAGTTCAAATATGTCAACAGAGCTGGCAAGCTGCCCATAACACTAAGGCCTGTCTTATCAAACTACAACACATAGGCCGTATGGGACGAGTAGCCAACAGTGAGAACCTGCCTGTTGCAAGTTAGCATTATTACTTTGTTCCGGAAAGTAACCGGAGGGCAGACTTCTCAGGCTACCCTCAGATTTCTGAGATTGTCCATCTTCATGGATATGTAATATGATAACGATGCAGTGTAGTCGATTATCAGGAATAAGTGTAGTTCGATATTCATCATTCTTGGATAAAGCAACAGCAGAAACATCAGTTGCTAACGACAATTCATCAAGCTTGTCGCATCCTATCAAAGTTGTATCAAGGTATACTTAATCTTAACCTTTGACCTTCTAGTCTCACTTTACTTAAAAGAATGTCTAATTATGTGAATATAAGACAAATAATGAAAATTCCTAGCAATAGCCAAAAAACAAAAACCAATCTGCGATATAGTTCTCAAATGCTACAATATTTTTAGCATCCTCTTCAACCAAAGAATAAAGTCCAGAAATAATCTGTATAAAAAACAAAACATATGACATCAGAATTCAAAGTAACAAAGACATAACAATCCATTAATATCACACCAGCAGTAACCAAAGTTCTCTCCTATGAACCAAACATCTAGCACGAGTAGAGGCTACTATGGCCTTTTGGCAGCGTGTCATCTGGCCCCATAGCCTTACTTTAATTCATTTGCTATCATCGTTCAATTTATAGATTAACCGAAAGGCATCGTTTAATTGCTGAAGGTCGCTTACCACCTATATCTTATGATTGGGAAAAAGAGCTATGGGCAAAACGTGAACGTTTCGGTACTTATGGTTTAGCCAGTGGTATTAAGCCAGAAGAATTATGGCCTACTGTTGAAGTAACAATTGCATTTTTTACATTTTCATTCATATTTTCTTCAGTGCCTTCTCTCCCTTTTTTTAAGTTTAAAAATATCACCACTAGTGTAGTGAAATTAAATGGAATTTTATCTTTTCATCACCTTTTTTAAAGTAAAGCTTAACTTTTTACTTATTAATTCGTCATGTTTCCAAATTTTTGAGAGATTTCAATTAATATTTTCTTAAAAAAATAAGACTTATTTTGTTATTGCACTGTGAAAATAATCAAGCAAATAAAGCATGCTAATAAGGTTAATTATTTCCAGGAAATTCAGGAAGAAGAAGCGGTAGGATGGTATAACAAGTACAATGATGTCTTCAAAGCTGTGGAAAATGCAAAGAAGTTAGAACATGCCGCTAGTTTAGCAAGGTATTTATGCATCTAAATATTGTAGATTTTTTTGCTTGCATAGACATAGGCCTGTTACACATCTTTGAGCCACAGTATAAGTTTTATTCATTGAGGTTGCATCCTGCTTGACGATTCATATTTAAACGCAATTAATTTCAGGCTTAAAGAAGTGGCGGCACTTGAAGAGAAACATCCGGAAATGTTGAAGGAATTTTTGGAAAATCGAAAAGAAGTGGTTCCAGTGAAGTTGAAGCAGGATTTAGAAATAGAGCAACAAGCGAAAGAAATGTTTGAACATTATGGCTATGAAATTTCACCTAAGGATCCACGATTTCCAATTTTATTTGAAAAAATGACCGAAGCAAAGAAAAAAGTTAGTGATTTTCATTCATTAATGAAATGTTGCTTTTCATTCTTTAGCAAAATATTAGTTTTTTAATCGCTTATTATCAATTCAATTTGAATTCAAATATTCATTTCGATTTTTTTATTTCCTTTCTCTAATTAAACTACAGACTAATAATAAGCGAGAAATTATAGGCTGCCAAATTAGTGGAGAAAGAGGAACTATCGTTGAAGAAGCGCACATCGCGAAAGAAGGAAAATGAGAAAAAAAATGATTAAGGATTTTGGTGTGGTTGTCTGTTAAAAAATGAAAATAAATGATAACTGATGTTCTTTAAATTGTTATTGATAGACATTTTCTTTGTCCAATTCATATATGAAACCACCATACTAACTCGATATTTTCGAGTCTAATAACAAATATTATAAATAGGAATATTCAATGATATCAAATGCAAGTGGTACCGAAATGTGCCAGCAACAGCAATATTCCATTGTTGAATATGTTGGTTATAATGAAAGCGGACAATGTGGTTACTGTCATCGAGAAAGGGCCAACCCAACTGATATTGGTACCACTTTCTTGTGTTATTTTTGGAATTATGTGTTAATCGTTTTTGTAAGCAATGATTTTTTTGAAATTTCTTATATTCTTGATTTTTAATTGAATGAGTCCTTTAAGTGGAAAAGTTATCAATTTAAAATGATCGCGAAACATCGCATTGAATATTGCACGAGTTATGGAATATCATTTGTCATGCGAGCATTTTAATCAATTCTTAGATAGAAAAAATTCGGCAAATAAAGCAAAAGTGACAGAAATGCTTTGTTGGCCTAAGATTTTTTTCTGGTTTATTAAAGGAAATTTCTAAAACTCCCTGTGAGCTTTCTGCAAAACATTGGTACAAAGCAAATCAAGTTACTTTTGTTTTCAAAAAATTTTTTCTTATTTTTCCAAGATCGAGTGACTTTCACTGAATTCCAGGCCTGAAATTTCAGGTATGTGGACACACAGTCTTTCCGTATCGCATTATAACGAATTACTTGAGAGAGGGATGAGAAGGTATCATTTTCCAATCATTATTATTACGATACATTTAAGCAGAATTTAAATTTCAGATCTGGTAAGTATTTATACAAGCCATTGATTGCGAGTACATGCTGTCCGCAATATACAATCAGGTATCTATTTGTTTCATATGTTTCATTCTTGAATGTTTTTCTGTCTTTTATTAGACAATCATCATCATATAGAGGACTTCGAGTAACTGATGTGGTATAAAGTTAGCTTCAGTGTTGGGAAATTTATTTTAGACTTGATGTCAACAATTTCCGCTTGTCAAGAGCACAGAAAAAAGTATTGCGTCGAATGAATGATTTTCTCCAGAATGATGTTCGACCAGTCGAACGACTAAAAATGTCAAAAAATAATGTAGAAAAAGAAACAACTGAAAGCATCTCTATTTCATCAAATTCTCAAGGCAAAGAAGTCCAAATTGATGAGAAAAAAATGCTAAATTATGGATTGCGAAAAAAAGGGAAGAAGAAAAAGGCCCTTAGGCAAGAAAGAGCTTTCCAAAAAATGCGCGAAAAAGGTGTTAATATTGAGGAGGTTTGGATTTTTTTTATGTCGTATTTGTTGTTATCAAATTGATGAAATATAAATTGCAAGTAGTCTACGAATGGGATTTTGCAATAATTGAATTATTGTTGGGAATGTTTTGATTTTCTTTTTTTACACAGGAATGCAAAATTGAATTTTAGTTATGTCAAAAACACTCAGATGAAGGAGGTGCGCATTGGAGATTGATTTTTTGACCTGAAAGATTTAACTTATTTTCTAATAATTTTAGGCTCAAAGATTACGTCAAGAAAAAGAAGAATTTCGAAGAAGAACACTGAAATCATTCATTATCAATTATGATCCGGAAACTTTCAAACATAAATTAGAAGTAACTTTTATTGGTCATTTCAACTATTACGCAGATTTCTTCATTTTGAAAATTTTGGTTGCACTTTCTTCCAGACAGTTTAAATATTCGCAATGAATTGCCAGATTTTGTTGGTCATTTTTTTGTTTCGCTTTGAACTTAAATTTATTTGAAAATACTTTTTATCTTGTTTCTTGCAGGTACGTTTGGTTGACTCGAATTCATCTGAGTTTTATGAGACCTATAAAGAAAGTTTCAAATTATACGAGAAATATCAAACGAATGTCCATCATGATACTCGCTGTAGTAGGGCTGGTTACCGGAATTTCCTTACAGATTCACCACTTTTCAATGATGAAAAAGACGAAAATAAGGTGTGTTACAATTTATTTCGGGAATTTTAATCTTTCAATTTTATAACCATCATTACATCACTTCTCACAAGTTTGTATCTTCATTTTTGAGGGGTTCCAATGGAAAAAATTTGCCTTGGTCGCCGGTTTGCAACTAAAAATATTTTCTGAACTTATAGTCTTTTTTAAAAAGTCAATGAAAAAAAATATAAAACTGTTAGAAAAATGATTTCAGAATGTTGCTCTTGGTTCATATCATCAACAGTATTATCTTGATGGCCGTTTAATAGCTGTTGGTGTTGTGGATATTTTACCACGTTGCTTGTCATCCAAATACCTCTACTACGATCCCGACTACGAATTTCTCACTCTTGGAACATACACTGCTTTACGGTATGATCATGGGCTTTTATATTTCACTTTGCATTAATTATTCAGGTGAACAGTAATTCAATTAACATAAATTAAATTTAGCTTGGACTTGCTTTGCAACGCGTATTTCGAAAAATAGCAAAAAATCGCATTTTAAATTGGAATTTTGTGGTGTTTTATGTTATTTTTTCTAGGTTTAGAATTTTGGAATATTCTGATACTCTATAAATAAGCTCTCTTGTTAAATAACCTGATGAAGCCGTATTAACGCAGCTTTTTAACTAAAGAAGATTTAATAAAAAAAAAATTTTGACGACAAAAAATTTTTTTTAATCATTTTTTTTGGAATTTTGGAAGCAGAAAAAAAATTTTTATCGGCAAGGTAATTTCTGGTTTTTTCGAATTTTGAATTATTATAATTAAGTTTTCATAAATTTCAGAGAAATTGCATTTACTCAAGAACTCTCAAATGAAAGACCGCAGCTACATTACTATTATATGGGATTTTACATTCATTCATGTCAAAAAATGCAATACAAGCAGCGCTTCCGTCCATCTGATTTGTTATGTGATCGTAGTTTCACATGGGTACCTCTGGAAAAGTGTTTAGAAATGATGGAAAGATATGGCGAACGAATGGAAGCATTCGCTCCAGATGCTCCGATAGCTGAAAAATGTCCGGTGGAATCCGTAAGATGTCTTTACAAAATGTCAGTCAATTTCATTTTTTTTGAAGTATATCGTATTGCATTACGAGATTCAAAAGTGCAATGATTCACAATTATTACGAATAGATTTTTTGCAGGAATATTTTTCCTTATCGAATTTTATTAATGCTTCCGGATTTTAAAGAAACGGAAACGTTTATGGAAGAATATGCTCGATTAGTTGGACCAGTTGCTCGAGAAATGTTGCTGTATAGAAAATAATATTTCATAAACTTATTTTTTAAATCTCAATATTTTATTTTTTCAAAATTAACCATATAAAATCGTTTACTCTGCAAATTTTACTTGGATTGAATAACCGAGCGAAATGAAATCATTTTTGTCAGTTATAGATTAAACAGTTGATAATGTGCCATACTTTTGTGGAAATAGTATGAAAATTGCCATACTTTTGTGGAAATAGTATGAAAACTAAATTTGACCTTGGTCATTTCACGATGCATGAGCTTGATAATGTTAGTACTAGAAAATAGAACATATTGGAAGTTGTTAGACTTGTTGGAAAGACCGTAGAGTTGTTCACTGACAATTAATTTAAATCTTTAAAGTTTAAATTAACTGATGGGATTATCGCAGTAGTTTAGTTACTAACTTGATTTTCGGAGACTTGTCTGTTTGGGATCAATCGTCAGTGCCATTCAGTCAATTTTTATGAGAATGTTATTTTTCTTGCATGGTTCTTTTTTCAAATATGAAAAATATATTCATCCGAGAAAACATCCATTACTTAATTTGTTGTGTATTATCTATCATAACATGCACACTATTCTTTCAATATATTTTTTGCATTTTATTCCTGCAATATAGTTTTGATGCATTTCTCCATATGACAGCGTAATGATCGTAATATGTATAGTTGTATTTTTATTGCTTTCATGACCATATTAGACGATATTTGCTTGCATTTTAATAGTTCCAGCATATACAGATTGTTTGTTTCAAAATGAACCATTGTATATTAATTTTTTTTTTTGCTCACTAAATAAAATATGTATGTCACAATAATTCATAACCTGATTTTTTAAATAGAGTCCTACATGTAACTGTTTAGAGGTATTGTCATGAATGTTATTGTATCATTGTAATTTTTATGACCTAATTATTTAAAAGTAAAATTTCTAGAAGGGAAAAATTTCTTCCTTGATAATACTGATCATGGTGGAACCATTTGTATACCTTGATTAATTTTTCAACTTTAATAGATTTTATCTTTCCATTTTATTCCTAAGAAAATGTTAGCTGCAGAATCTATTAGAATAAATGAATGATAGCTCAGATAAAGAGTCTGAAACTTATCAAACAAATGGGTTTCAACAAGAAATGTTGCTGTTCATTATCTTTGGTAGGTTGTAGTACTTGTAGTACCATACCATATGAAGGGAGAATATATGGCAAGAATAAGCCTTGATGTACTGTCACGTAAATAAGATAGTATAATGCGTAAGTGTTGGAATAAATGGATGTACTGTCACGTGAATAGGATGGTATAATGCGTAAGTGTTGAAATAATAAACGGATGCTGGCTGTTTATGTTTGATACAGTTTACTATTCCTACCTTCCCTGTTTATATACCGTCATCAAATATTGAGATGAGATCGTTATTTATTTGTCATTTGAGCTGAAAAATATAAGCAAAAGGTTAGAAAATGGATCACTTTCCTCTTCTGAAATTTTCTACATCTGTTATTGTACTACTTCAGCAATACTTCTTTCTCCTTATTTATCCATTATCATTTGTCAATGATTGCAAGAAATATCATATAAAATTATGATATTTAGCCATCATATTTAAAGTGATATAGAGATGGGCACTAAAAATGATGATTGACCTATTTATATACAACGAAAGATTCATATATCTTTGGTCACTATTTTATAAGCTATTTTGATGAACATCTATGTTTGATGCTTTGATGAACGACAAAAACTTTCAATTTTATCTTCCATTGCTGATGAATTGGTGGCTATGACTATAAATTTAAAAGTTCCCTAAAATTTTCTCCTACCTTTTGTCTCAACAAAAAAATATCATAGTGGGAATTTTTTGATTAATAAATTTTTTGTTAGTAACAGGTAAAATATTACATTTCCATTACTAATCCCACTTTAGTTGTTTACAAACAAATTTTTTTTACTTTTCTTTACCACTTTTTGTCTGTAAAGAATAAAGAAATGTGGTGGCTAAGTGGAAAGAAAAAAAATTGCTTTAACTTTTCATGTCTAATTTGCACAAATTAATATTATTATATCGAATAGATTTGAAAATGCGCTAAGTTTTTTGAAGTATTTTATAAAAAATTCCGCTTATCCATTTTGCTGAAGTTAAATTTAAGTCATTTAATTCTGCTATTGCTTCTCATAATTTTTATCACTAATGTAACTTAATTCAGTTTTCAGGGCAATTCTAATGTGGACCCTCATATCATTTTTATCACTGACGATAATATATAGGTTATCATTGCTAACACAAGCAACAAACGGTCCTGTACAAAGACGTTTTGAATACAAACATAGCTTTCGCGCACCTGATTTGTCTTTACGTGATGGTACTATACCATTCTGGACTATTACTGGTGATGCAGTGGCTTCTAATGAGCAACTTAGATTAGCACCGTCCATGAGGAGTCGAAAAGGTTAGTATGGTGTCAGTTTTTTGTTACAAAATCATACATTAGCTTACTGATTTCGATGATTCAATCACTGTGAGAAGAATGATAGTCTTTCAGTTATATTAAGTTGAACATAATAATTTCAGGACTTGCATGGAATAAGCGAGTAATGGCTGAGTCAAATCATTTTGAAATTCAAGTTGCTTTTCGAATAACTGGACAAGGTCGTATTGGTGCTGATGGTATTGCTATCTGGTATACTGCTCAGCAACCTAGTCTCGGTCCTGTAAGTAGATTCTTTTGTAACCGTAACATTCAACAGTGAAGGATAGCATAATTGAGAGACTTCAATGACTGCTTTGAACTTTCTAGTAATACGTAATAATTAGTCATTCTTCCAGCAATAAAGTTGCATTTAATGACAGTTATCACTTTAGTCGTCATTGATGTTTTATTTTATCATTCGATTATTAGAAAGTATATAGTGTATGCATCTGTTTGTTTCTTGCAAGAGCGATTATTTATAGAGAGTTTGCTTTCTTTCTTAATGCGGTAATGCTATTAGTTTCACTCACCTCGAAGGAAGGCCATTCATTAATTTCAGGTATTTGGAGCAAATGATTATTGGATAGGTATGGGACTTTTCTTGGATTCCTTTGATAATGATGCTCAGAAAAATAACCCATTCGTGGCACTGATGATTAACGATGGGACCAGACAGTATGACCATCAGACAGATGGTTCGCAACAAATGCTTTCAGGTGAATTTCTTTTCGAATCCAGTTTATTTCGGAAAAGGATTGAAATAACTAGTATCACATCTTATAAATCACGTTAATGCAGTACCTAATTGATAATGAATTTATAAAAATTTTTTATGGATTCTTTTCATCAAAAATACCAAATTTGTGGGATTTTAGGTTGTCAAAAAGATTTTCGTAACAAGCCATATCCGGTACATTTGAAAATTGAATATCTTAACAATGTTCTTACTGTATCATTATCTGATGGTCTACAGGCTGCACCACGCTACGAATTATGTATTCGTTCTGAAAATATATTTTTGCCAAAGAACGGATTTTTCGGTATGTACTGCAGATAATAATAAAATAATCGTGTTATTTTAAGTTCATTATAAATGAAATAACACCTACAGAATTCCCTTGTTCTAGATGTCAGGAAAATGATATTTTTGGATCTTCAGGTATTTCCGCTGCAACGGGTGGTTTAGCCGACGATCATGATGTCGTTGAGTATAGTGTGTTTTCACTATACACCGACAGATCACCATCACCTTCGTCTCTTCCACAGGAAGAAAAACAGAAATATGATGCTGAATTTGAAAAACAAATGAGAGAGTATGAAAAAGAACGACAGAAGTATGAATGTTGTATACAAAAAGATTTTTAATTTTATGAATTGGCTATGCTTTTTGAATATTTTTTTATCCTCGTCTGTTTTGCTTTTAGAGACGAAATTGCAATGAAAGGAACTGTGGAATGAAGGAACCTTTTTTTTTTTAGATTTAAGGAGGAGCATCCAGAAAAGGCAAAACCGGATACACTGGATGAAGAGATTGCTGACATATATGAAGATGCATCGCAGAGAGAAATGAGAATGATATTTGAAATGCAAACAAATGTCCATCAAATCTTACAACATTTAGAAAGTCGATTACAGGATATCAGGTATCTTTGAATTCATTCGTGAAATTAGTAGTTCTATTCTTAAAAAAAATTGGTAGGAATTAGAAAATATTCCAGAAGATCATTTTTAGTCAGCAACAAAATGTCCAATCTTCATTGTTGCAACAATGTGCAGCTAGAACTAGTGGAGCTGCGCTGGGTGGATCAAGTCAAGCGGCTGTCGCTTCTGAAGGTTTCCAGCAGCATGAAAAGAATGAAGCGTTGCAGGTTACTATCGGTTTTGTGAAGTCTAGTTAAACGATTGATTATGTGAGTTAGAAAAGTTTAATATTTATCATGAAATTTTTGTTGTAGTCACTACGAGATTTGACATCTAATATACGGGATGTGAAGAGCTATGTAAATGAAATATTCACTCGCATATATAATGTCGAACAGAAAATGGGTGATGGAAGTGCAATAGGATCTTCGTCTGGCGCGATCCCAGATCCTACCTTACGATCTCTTATTGAAACAATACAAAATGATGTACGACAAATTAGGACAACGCAACTTGGAGCGGTAATTTCTAATCGAAATTTTGATAAGTGATGGAATTAAGCACCTTACAATAGTTTAAAATACTTTCTTTTGGGACTAGATTTTATAGGCAATATGCAAAGCAACATTCTTGCTTTTACATGCTTTCTTAGACGCTTTATTGCTCTGCCTTCCGTACAGTTTTTCAAATATATCCAGTTCTTTTCACTATCAGTCTTTTGATCAGTTATTTCATTTTATATGTTTTAGTGCTTTTTTGCTTGTCGCTCTAGTGAGTGGCAGTAAGAGATGTTCGTTACAATCCGCGACTTATTTTTTTCAGCCAAGCGCGCAAGTTATCGGTGATAGTTGTGCAAATATGTCCTGTTTGTCGTCATCATTTTTCATAACTGTTATTTTAGCGCAGAGTGCAACTATCATCCTCATCTTGTGGATAAGGTAGGCCTTCAATAGTTGTTTCCACTATTTAAAAACTCAATTAATTCCGTATCCTTGAATTAAGAAAGATTTCTCATTTCTAAGCAAATATATCATTTTATTAATCACTTCACTGAAGTCTTATTTTCAAAGTGCATTTCAGAGGGAAGCCGGAGAAAGCGAAATTTTATTGAATAAGATTTATCTCTTTGGAATTGTCTCGGGTGAAACAGATTTCGTTCAAGAGGTTTCGAGGATAGTCTGTTTCCAATTTGTGCAACATGAATATCCTTTGTATTTTCTTAAGAAAAGATTATTATTACAACATACAGCTTCAGCTGCTACATTAGTTTCACTTGGAAAATTTAATCGTGCCTTCTTTTTAATTTCTTTTCCATTCAATCCTGCCACAGGTTGTGATTATTCTTTGGCAGTCTGTTACTTTTTGACGTGAACTATTTATTACTTTTTAGGTTTTTCTTTGCATGTTGTTTGCTCGGATTTGTGTTTCAATATACAATTTTTTAAATAAAAAACTATTTATTATTTCTTATTAAAATTATTAAATCGTAATTCTTCAGAACAATGAAGCTTTCTTGGTTCGATGAAATTTTTTCTTTGCAACGATCCATTGTTACTAAAAGTGATTTAGATGAATTAATGTTTTTTGCTGATACATACAAATTAAATTATATGTTCCAGTGTTTTCAAATAGTGGTGAGCATAGATACTGCGCATTACATTTATCGAGGATAGTTTCAATATGTCGCATTATTCCTTTCACATATCTGTTTTCAGACATTTGTTGAATAGAAATTCCCCTCAGCATCCTGAAAATGATATTAAAGTTAAAATATCGTTTCAATTCAGCGGCATAAGTTTCGCCTGCAAACACTGTTAATGGGCATATTGAAAGCAATGCAAATGTTTCAAAAACTTTCTATTCATAAAATTTTAGGTTATGAATGAAAACACCAAACCAAAGTCAAGTCTTATCACTCCATATCATTATACAAGATGTTTCTCACTAGAATTAATTGAAGTACTTTTGTCACTTATTTCACCACGATAATTCATCGGTGTTTCGAATCCACTAAATCATCGACTGCCTGTCGTAAAACTGGTCTGAGATCTATCATCGGAAAGTGATCAATATTGTTGAGTATTTTAAGCGCACATGTTCCACTAAATGCAGGAAAATCGTTTGCCACCCGTAAATGCGTCAGAATATCTTTCACTTTTTGCTCCGAAGCAATACTTCGTTTACCAAAATGTTCCTGAAAATAACTATTCCTTAAGAAATAGGGAAAAAAAATGAATTTGTATTTACTATTAATTTATTGTATAAAGCAAAATATTACTTGAAAATCTGTCAGAAAGTTAGGTTGGTCTGATAGTTTCTCCATTGCTTTACAGGTGACCCATGTACACTTCCCTTCTCTCAAATCATTTCCTACTTTACCCATTATTGATTCATCGCCAAAACAATCCATGTAATCATCCTAAAATATTTTTACAAATGAAAAAATGAAATGAAACAGCTATGTCGTCAATAGAATTTGAGTGACATTAGTAGCCAATCTTTCGTGATCAATTAGTGCCTCAAAATAGTGGAATGATGGTCATGAAATCTACCTATCTTTTAAACATGAAGTTTTATTGCCGACGTAAAAAAGATACTTTGGATTGAAAAAGGTAACCAAGCAGATACGCGATCCGTTTCAAAGGTCCAATAATTAAAGGTTGCGCAGCTATAAGAGCTGCAATTTGCAGTGGTGTGAAATAAGTATAGTGCGATGTCTTGTGCTGCGCTATCGTCCGATGTCTGAAAGCGAGTAATGAAATATCGCTGTTAAAAATAATTGAAACCCTTGTTAACTTTTACAATAACCTTTGCCAAGTGCAGTCTTCAACACCCTTTGTATCACCATCAAGTATTTGTCCGAGCACTGTAACCCGCCGAGCCTTAAAAAAATATTTTGAAGGCAAATAATTAGCTGTCTTCTCTAATATAATTTGTAGAAAAAACTTTCAACCAACAACGCTCCTTTTTCAACATTCAAAGCACTAAATAAGAAAACTGTTAGAACATATAACTTACTTCATCAAAAGCATCCCTAACTGCTGGTGGAACTCGATTATTGCGTAAAATGTACGACACTATACAATCCAGCAGCAACCCATCACTGATTCCATTAATTCCTATTCCTTCCTACGAAGTGAAAAATTATCAAACAAGTCGGTTGTTATTGTACAGAACGATACATTAGCTATTCCATATATTCTAAATTTTTCTTCAAAATTTTCTAAATGTATTCCGAATGTTATAAAGCTTTAGTATGATTAAACATATGCTGCTGGAAAGCAACAAATTCACAGATATACATAATTCAAAGATTACGCAGAACCATTTCATCAAATAAAAAAAAAATAACCAATCGATGCCAACATGGTTTGCCTCTTCTGTTGGCGCCTTTATCCATTATATCATCCTCGATGAGGAAAAAGCTCTGCAAAAGTTCCAAACAGGCTGCTGTATTAGTTACCATTTCCATTTGCTTTTCATCTTGTCGTCCACCTAATGCCTTATAGGCCGTTATCAACAATACGCTTCGTTTATATTTGCCACCACAAACAGAATGATCGAACAGCTACACTGTCAAAACAATCAACAATTAATTAAAGCTTAAATATGAAGGGAAAATTAACAGATTAAAATCGTCACATAATATTCCCAAACATTAATTTCGGCAAATCCAGCCGATGACTTTCACATCAAAACAGATTTGCTCCGATAATTCACTTATAAAGAAATCTTACCTTATTAATTCGATCTCTAAGGCATTTCGCTTCACGTCCACGCACATCAGAGACAAATTTCTCAACGGCAATTCTTTTGATATTTTTTACCGCATCAATAATTTGTTCTCTATACATGCTGCAGAAGTTCTTAGTACTGATGGTCAACAATTTCCAGGAAAGCATAAATGTATGTGAAAACAAATATGATAACTGTCACTCCAAATACTCCAAAAAAGTCATACTGCTCACAGCAAAAATAAATGAAATATTGCAATTTTCAACAGATGTGGAACTCAGAGATTAAAATATATTTAATATAAAAATCATGAAGAATTTATAAAATAATAGCAAGATTCCATAACCTTGTTAAAGTCACTGTTTACAAGAAGGGACCTGCAAATTAAGAAGTACCCAAAAAGAAGAGCAATGATATGAATGAATGTACTACAGATAAGCAAACAGCAATAACTAATAATGATATCACTAAACAAATTAAACTGGAAAATGATGGGTCAAACAATCAAACATTCTTTCATAAAATCATAAAACATGGAATCGTGGCTTTTATTTACCGTATGACCTAAATAATAATGCTTGGACTAGGATAAATAGCCGAATAGCAACAACATTCAGTGATAAATGAATTTTACTGCTATTCGATTTAATATAAAACATATAAAATAAATTTGTTTTTATGTAAAAAATACACAAACTTGAATCAAATCTCATAGTAACTATTTCTTGTGTTCCACCATCAATATACAACTCGGTGAATCAACATAAAAACATCTAAAACACAAGTTCTTCAAGAATCAATACACGTGTTTAGTATATATTTAAATATCCAGTACACTATATACTTTGTTTGCCAATGTCCATTAAAACTAATCTAAATCTAATCAAAGTGTATGACTAATAACATCAAAAGAGCAAAAAACATCTGGAGAAAAATTAACTCGGTTGGTCTTTACTAACTGGTGAGAAAAAACCGAGCAAATATTTGATTTAAATTTTTTCTAGAACAATTTAGTTACTATGGCTAGAAGGCACAATCATTACCATGTAATAGAATAAGATTATATTAATTAGTCCCATTCTTCATCATCATCTGTTGGAGATTCGCTATTACTATCAGAATGCCCTAAAATATGCTCCATCCTACGACGTAATATTGCCGCTACATCATTCGCTTCTGCAGCTGCTCTTTCTTCTGCTGCTTGTTCTTTCCTTTGCACCTACAAATACAATTTGTTAAATTCAGCATTTTACAAAGATACACAGTCTGATGGTGAGCAAAACAGCTTATCTTACCTGCTTGAGTTTTATGCCAGACTGTATTTCAGCAAGTAGATTGGAACGTGTTTCAGAAACTTGAGTAGCGGATATTTCGGTTTTCGTTTCTTCTTTGTTAGCAAAGGATGCAACAACAACGGACGATTGGGTGGCTGTTGCAGCGGAGTTGATAGCAGATGGCGGTGGTGGTGGAGGAGGAGGCGGAGGTGGAATAGAATTAGCAGATGGGGCGACATACTGCATTGCGGGTGGAGAAGGCATCTGGCAAACTAATGAAGTATGCATAAGAGGAGGTGGCGGTGGAGGAAGGTCATCCTCCAAAAGCGAATCGTCTTGTAAATCAATGTCGGCCAACCGACCAGCTATCTGGTTATCAGCTAAAATAATTGGCGATTCCTGAAATTTGGGTTAGTTTTAAAAGAGCAACAAAAAAATTTCAAACAAGTGAGTACAATTGCACTTAAAACAGATGTTTGTTTAATGTTTACTGAAAAAAGTCTTGCCTCCTTGATAAGTGAAGAAACAGGCGCAACTGAAGCTTTATTTGGTATTGTGGTAGCATATCCATTACTAGCAGGTACGCTCATTCCGGCCGGCGCGTGGACTTGATCGATATGCACGATTTGAGGTGCTTGATATTCTGCTGGAAAGTGCATGATGTCTGCTGGACGTTGTTGTAACGCGAGAGAATATCTGAAAACAATGACAAGCAATTGATATTCTAATACAAAACGGATTCCATCATATAAGAAAAAGGAATAAAAGCACTAAAATAGTGCAATTTTAACCTTGGAATTGAATCCCTCCCGATATTGTTTGTCACGGGCTGACGATTACGTCTCTTGCGAGGACTTTTATTTTCAGCTGGTGATTTGATGGAACGTCCACGGCGTCCATCACCAACATCTTTCAACATTTCTTGCCTCCACAAATCGAAGAAATATGACGGATCAGTATAATACCTACAATATGTATGTAATTTTCTTTTTCGTTTTTTTCAGTATTGAGAACGAAAACATCTGATAAAATTAACCTAAGTGCGTTCTTCTTGTCATCTCTGTAAGCATTTAGAGCGTCCAGATTGGGTGGTGGATCACAAGCAGCATAACATTCTGCTAAAGCAGAAGGCAGAGTCTGACGATCTAATGTATGTTGATCGATTATACAACTACTTTTGAATGGTTTTCGCATGTGCAAATCCTCAAGTGATACTGAAATGTAATTTCGATATTCTCGTCGGCATATGTAGAATTCAAAGAGTATCGAGTTATCGAGTCAAATTTGCTATGATAATGACGATAAACTTTGTTTATTTCGGCTATTAATTTAATTAATCTGACAAAAGTAAAAGAACCTTGTTCTTGTGTGTAGTCTAGCTGTGTCACCTTATGCGCTAGTCTTTCAATTCTTTGCGATAAAGTATTTGTTTTGTGATCCAATTTTACGGCTTCATGATAAACTTCGCCAAAAATATGCTCAGCATGTCGGCATAACGAACTTAATTGTCGAATTAAATTTGCTAAGGTACCATTTGCAACGCATTCCAATTCATCTTGCTGTATCGAAGATGGCAAACGATGAAGGCTTACATTAACTGGTGAAATCGCACGCTTAGTCAGCGGCATCTAAATATGTGCTATTTGAAATTTTATTTAATTATTAGCTAGAAATTTTTCCATAGCATATTAGTTTTTTATAGCATACAAATCTAGGAACTTTTCTAGAGTATACTTAGTTCAGAATTCTTCTACAATATTCCATAGTCCCTTTCACTAGTTACCTTTCCAGTGTTGTGATGTCATGGGATCCGAAGTACCACAGAGTAACCATACTGACCAAGTGATTCAACCACTTTGCCAGGAAGAACCAAAAAAGACCTCAGAATCTCAGAAAGAAGCAGCCATCTAACCCGTGTACTGCAAAGATCGTTGAACCCTGCCAACATTTGCTCTGGCTAGGTTTAGATTCAGATTGCTAAGATAACTGAATTGCTTCTTAAATGAACGTATGCAAGAAGAAAGACATACGTGATTTGTGACGTGAGGGATGACGTATGGTTTGTTGCTGGCCTGTTCAAAAAGTGGGCAGCATTTTGATTTCTGGAAATCTACTGCAGAATTCGTGATGAGAAACGGCAAAGATGTTGTGAGCTCTGCGTTTTTTTACAGGTGGCACGATTTCTAAAGAGGTTCACGGAAATAGACAAATAGTACTATGTGATGTATCACTTATTTGTAGGATGTCTGGAAAAGGTAGAAAAACAAAGAAGAGAGCGAAAAATGATAAGGAAGAAGCATTCAAAGATATTAACAATGATAAGAATATGATGGATGAGGAGAAAAAAAATAATGGAAATATGATTGAGAGAAAGAAGAAGAAAGTTGAAAAGAATGGCAGCGAAATTAAAATTATCACCTGGAATGTTGCTGGCCTTAGAGCTTGGATTAAGGTTTAATTAATTTAATTTAATTTATTAAATTTAATTATTTTATAAAATTTTCAGAAATAATGCAAGCCATTATTCATATTTATATGCGTATAATCTTACCATTAAGATTAAGCAAAGTTTTGAAATGAAGAAAGTTAATTATTTCTATGTGATTCGCATCACTTAAGTTCAGCTCGAAGGATGAAGTTAATTTTTTAAAATTTTTTACCATTTTTAATTTGATTATCTTCAGAAGGGTGGACATTCAGTTTTGATTGAGGAGGATCCAGATATTGTTGCTTTGCAAGAAACGAAATGTGTAGAAGTTCCGAATGAATTACAAAGTATCTATCATAATAGTTTCTTGAATGCTTCAGAAAAATCAGGACATGGCGGTGTATTATTACTAACAAAAGAAGAACCGATAAAGGTAGAAATTTTGCAGTTTAATATGGTTTAGAAAGTAAGGCTCTGCAGTTCGTAGTTTCCGTACTTGTTATTGTTTTTTTTTTTTTTGTTTATATATGTTGTTTTTAGGTAACTTATACTTTTGATGAAAAATCTCAATCTGGTATTGATGGAAATGGTAAAGGACGGATTATTGTTGCTGAATATGAGAATTACTATCTTATTAATGCTTATGTTCCAAACAGTGGACGTGGTCTGGTGAATCTTGACAAGCGGAAAGTTTGGGATGACTACTATCTCAGTTTTATTAAAAAACTTGATTTAAATAAACCTGTTGTATATGTTGGTGACCTAAACGTTGCGCATCAGGAGATTGGTGGGTGATTCAAATGTCTTCAATGATCCAAATGGTAGCGAATATCATTTATTTGCATCAGTAGTTTTCATTTAGACTTGGCAAATCCAAAAACCAATCGTAACAAGACAGCTGGATTTACGGATCAAGAACGAAATGATTTTACTCGACTGCTTGATGCCGGTATTTATTATGTTAATGTTAGTATCGTTGTAAAATTACAAAAAATATGTTTTGTTTTCCGCGGAGTCCACAGTTAATTTCCATGTTTAAAATCTTTTTATCACAGGATTCGTGGATGTTTTTCGCAAATTGAATCCAGAAAAAGAAGGTGCTTATACTTTTTGGTCGAATATGCATAATGCAAGAGAGAAAAATGTCGGATGGAGGTATCTTTTTTTGTTGTATTTATTATAACTTATTTTGTTCAAAAAATACGATTAATTTTTATTCATCCATGTCGTTAACTTCGATATTTCAGGCTCGATTATTTTGTGGTTAGTGAACGAATTATGAATAAAGTAAAGGAGTGCGATATTCTATCATCAGTTAAAGGAAGCGACCACTGTCCTCTGAGTCTTACAATTAAACTGTAAAACGATCTAACCTTGAATGTTTTTTTACTGGAACTACTTTACTAGTGTGCGTCGGAAAAACGTAGTCTAAGTGGTCTGCACAGTTTAAATAGTGCGCTTCGAGAAATACTTTTTTTGTTTCATTGCAAATAATGTGTTTGTTGATTTGTTCCAAATAACGTGCTTGTTTATTTGTTCATTCGTTGTTTTATATTTCTTCTCTCATGTATTTATTTCTTTTCTTTTTAAAAAAATTTAAAATACATATATCTTCTGGAATGGCTTTTTCAAGACATTTGAATAAATTCACATAAAAGAGAGTGAATGAAAAAAAAAACAATTTATCGAATGTTAGATTTTAAAATACTAGTATCGCAAATACACATTTCATACAATTATTATTAACTTTTGCATATTCTAAATAATCATATCAGTTAATATGGTTTTTTTTTTTTTACAATTTTGATTAAAAATTAAGCTAAATTAAGAGTAAATGAATGAAATATTTTGTATATTTATTTGTATAGACACGGACATAGAGAGCTGAAGAAGAAGAAGAAAAATGAAAGAGCGAACATGGAAGCCATATGATTACATTACCAAATGTTGACTTTTTTTTAAAAAAGTGAAATGTCTGAAGAATGTGAGAAGAAATGATCGCTAAGTAGTATTTCTGCTCTTCTAAAATTTCACCGCATTTCATCTCTTCATAGTGATTCATTCACCTTGAAGACCTTGTTCTCCTTTATCTTGTCATATCAAGTAGACACTTGTATGGTTGTTTAATGTCTTTTGGTCCGTTTGTTTCTCCTCGTATCATCGTCCTTAAGTAGCATTACGCTACCATCAAATGTCTAACCCTATAGTATGAAAGGTATGTACAATTTTCCATTTCCATGCACAAATCTTTCTCTTCAACAGCTATACATATATATATATATATATAGAATATACTTTACTTAAATATAAAATTTAATTATGTTAATGAATTTCTATTAAAATTCCAACATAAATCATTTGCGCTGTTCTCTTGAATTCTCCCTCCAAGTATGACTTTTTTGGAGCAATGATCAGTAGTAGTAGTTAGTAAGTCGATCGATGGTGGTAACGTTGTGTAATACCCACATGTCTCATTTAATACTTGGATAGTATATCGTTTATTTTTTTTATGTACCCTTTCTTCTTACTGAAGACCAAATTAAAGATAATTATCGATACATTTGATCGATTATAGGAAAGATAATCATTTTTTGACAATTATTTCAACTAATTTATTTATTAATTGTTTAGCGAATGTGAATTCTTTTATACGATTTAAATTTATCAATCTTTTCAAATTTTTATTTTTCATGCTTCAATGTGTAAACTTTGAAATTTAAATGCTTAGCATTCGAAAAATATCCCTTTTTTTCTCTAACTCAAAATATTGCATTCTTTTTAACTTAATAGTAAAAGTTGAATTATTTCGAAAAAAGAAAAAATTCACTGCCAGTTGAAGCTACCACTTTTTAAGCTTAATTAATTGATAAAGAATATGAAATGTTCAGAAGGTGAAAGTTATATTCTTCTACATATTAAATTCTTCTAGCATTCAATTAGTTTTTTTCTAATATAAATCATTGTGGGTATTTCTCTGTACCATCTTAGATTAAATTTAAGAAAGATGAACGAAAACATCGAGCAATATAAACGATCTTTGCAATGAATCATCGCATAAGCCAATTTGTTATTCAGTGAATTATCCAAAGCATTCTTTTTTGGCTTAATCAATCTATACTACAATAAATATATTGTCCAACTATTAAAATTATAATAGAAATATTAAGTAATTACAAAAAAAAAAGACTTTCAGTGCCAGTCGTGACAGCCTCTTTGTTCCATCGGTTAGTAAGAAAACTTCAAGATGATTGGGATCATCTTGAAGTTTGTTCATTTCAATGAACAAATTTAGCATTCTCATCTGTTCAAATGTTTGTAAAACTACTTTTCCAGTTATTTACAAATCGTTGATTTTCTTAGATGACAATTAAACGAACATTTAAAATTTTGATCATAATACATATTGGATTGGCTTCTTAATGCTATTCATATTGTGCATTCCATTGGTGCATTCATTTTGCTCTTGCAATGCAGTCAATAACATACAATTGAAGAATAAATAATTTCTTAATGTTAATAGCTACCTATCCTTTTATTTCCTATTTTCTCAAATTTTTATTCATAAAACTTTTGATTTGATGAGTAAAAGCCTTTTCTTTTTACTTTTAATTTGTTCAAATTGACAAATTGAACTGCATGAAATGTCTAGCAGGTTGTATTTTATCATTTTAATCGGATACTTTTAATTATTTTTGTCATTTTTTCACTATTCTTAATTGCGTCGTAAATATTATGATGAGAATTGTAACAGAAAGGAAGATTTTAGTCAATAAATGAAATTTATTTCAGTTCCTAAAATATTAAATCAGCAAATTGCCTTCCATAAGAATAAGAGAATGCAATGGGCTGCTTAGCCTTTATATTATATTTTCTTGTAAGTACTACCATCCTAACAACCTATTTTGGTGATGCAGAAAGAACAGAGCAAGATTATGACAATTATCAAGAATTTGCTGTCGCTGAAGGACGTAAGCTTATGTCATTCATTATTTCAGACTTGTCATAAATGAAAACTTTTTTTATGTTTGGATATATAGAAATGAAAATTCTTGAGAAAAATAGCAAACTTTCTTCTTTCTTTATATTTTATTTTAATGTCAAAATTGTGCAGAGCATGGTCTCTTTCCTACAATTTTCAATTTGGCAACAAATGCACTAATTTATGCGAATGCTACCTGTGGCCAGCATCATCGTGAAATTTACTGCAAATTAGTGGAGCATATTTTCAACAGGTTCTGTCTTATGAATATAAAATCTCTATATTTAAAATAAAAATTCTTTTTATATTCAACAAATTCAAAAGAGATGCGTGTCTTCATAGTGTACTCTCAGAATATCTTATATAAACAATACAGAAATTTTTCAAAAACATTCGTAGGGATTCGTAGGGACTACTTTTATTACTTTTTCATATCCTTCCTATTCCTGGTGTCAAATTTTGATATTTTGTTCGAACAAACTTATCGAAATTATTGATAGGCAACCTCAATGTGACGTTTGTGATGCAAACGATGTTAGAAAACGTCATCCAATTGAATTTGCCATTGACGGTACTCGACGTTGGTGGCAAAGTCCATCGTTGGCTAATGGGCTTGATTACGAGCGTGTTAATATCACCATTGATCTGAGACAAGTATGATTTATTTTTATTGTCCGACTTAACGATTTCTTATTGATGGCTGTACATGCAAGAGCTATGAATAAAATTGGAAGTTGAAATATAATGTGGCATCACGAAGATAATTTTCATTTCTCCAACATTTGAAAAAAAAAAAACAAAAAAAAGAAAAAAAAAAACATGATAATACTCAAATATCAAAAGAAATAATTAGGAACAGTAAGAATACCAATAATACAAGCTAGTTTTAATTTTATCAGAACATTCACTTGATAAAACTAATTAAGTAAAATCAGTTGGAAGATAAGAATAGAACAAATTTAAAGGAATACCAAGTGGCCTATATAATCGTAAAAAGTGCAATTGCACCTCGACCTGGAACTTGGGTTTTGGAAAAATCACTTGACGATATTAATTATCAACCTTGGCAGTATTACGCAGTCAGTGATGCTGAATGTTTGCGACAATTCAACGTACCAGCGACAACTGGTGTACCACGATTTACACGTGATGATGAGGTTTGATTCAAGAGTTAGAATTGCGAATTTAAAAAAAAAAATTTTAAAAAATGAAAATTACTGAGAATAATGGGGATAAATTTTATTAAATCTCTATATATAATTTATGGATCGAAAATTTCACTCCTTTCAAGTTAAATTCGAGTTATTTAGATCACTAAGTCTACATTCGAAATACACAATATTTTAAAATTATAGGTAATATGTACATCATACTATTCAAAACTTGATCCGCTAGAAAATGGCGAGATTTATACATCATTGGTGAATGGACGACCATCTGCCGAAGCTGCATCTGAAACCTTACAGGTAATGTAAATTATTTTGAAATTGAAGTTTTTTTTTTTAAAGAAGCGTTCCTGTGATCATTTAATGCTTTTTCAAATAAAAATACTATGGTGTTAAAAATGGATTACTTTAGCAGTTCACTAGAGCTCGTTATGTACGCCTTCGCTTAATGAGTTTACGAACATTGAACGCCGATTTAATGATCATAAATCGGCGTGATAAGTCCAACAGGTTGGATCTCTCGGTTACAAGGCGTTATTTTTATGCAATCAAAGATATCAGTATCGGCGGTCAATGCATTTGCCATGGACATGCAGAAAGTTGTCCACCTGATCCAGTCACTGGGGTACTTTCATTATTGCATTACTTATGATTTAGTGGCTCTTATCTGCTTAATTTCGAAAAAATTAGGATGTATACAATTTTAGCTAATTTTTGGTTAACTTTTATTGAGTTTTAACTAGGTAATCTCTAACTTCCAGCAATCACGTTGTGAATGTCGTCATAATACGTGCGGTGAATCTTGTAATAAGTGTTGTCCACTATTTAACCAACTTCCGTGGCGTCAAGGAACGCAATCCCGTCCTAATGTATGCCAACGTAGGTTCAATTTGCATCTACATTCAAAAATTAAATCTAAGAGTGTTTTTAATTTCTATTTTAATTTAGCTTGTCAATGCTTTAACCATGCGTCTCATTGCGTATACGACGAAGAAGTGGAGCGATTGGGTCTAAGTGTTACTCCAGAAGGTATCTTCGAGGGCGGTGGAAGATGTATCGCTTGTAAAGTGAATATTTATCGTTTCTGCATTTCTTTTATAATCTAACTTATTTTATTTCTGTTTTTCAAATCAATATTAGGAATACTTCACTTGAATATTTGCCTTAATTTTAGCACAACACTGATGGAATAAACTGTGAACGTTGCATCTGGACATACTTCCGCCCTTCGGGTGTCACCCACTACCGAAAAGATGCATGTCGACCGTGCGATTGTGATCCGATCGGTTCCGAGCATAATAACTGCGTTCGGGATGAAACTAGCGCAGAAGGTGATCAAGTAAGTTGTCAGCATCAGCTTAACAAATAGGGAGCGAATTCTATCGGGACAAAGGAAACGAATAGCGGTAATTCATCCTATTGTTGATAAGAGTAAATTTTGAGCTCGAGCTAGTATATTTGAATTTAAATTCGAATTATTATGTAAATTTCGCATACAGAAGCCGGGCGACTGTATCTGTAAACCGGGATTTGGTGGACGTCGATGTGATGTTTGTGCACCGGGATATCGGAATCATCCAAACTGTGAGCCGTGTCCTTGTAATCGAGCTGGTTCTCTGAATTTTGACACCTGTGAGGAGGAACACTGCATCTGCAAGGCAAATGTAGAAGGCCTTTATTGTAATAAATGCAAGGTTCGTTCTAACTTTCAATTCTGTATTTTCTGCTGTTTTTTTAATTAAAAATCAGTTTTTACTAGCATGCCGACTTAAAGATAGAGAGCAAGGATTCTGGATCAGATTCCTACTTAGCATTATTAATTGCAAAATTTGTTATATGATTAAAAAGTCTCTGAGCCAAGTTTACTCAAAAAGTTTTGAAAATGATAATTTGCTTATTTGCAATATAATTTTTATAAGCTGCATTAAGTAATAATTACCTGGGAAGTAAGATAACAAAGAACAGTCTTAAACATCAACGTCAAAGATTAAGTGGACAATTTCTGTTTCGCATACTCATTTATTCAAATTTTGTAGAACGGAACAATCAATCTGAACATAAAAAACCCAGAAGGTTGTCAGTCCTGTTTCTGTTTTGGTCTTAGCAAGGAATGTCACGAAAAACAATGGAGTCGTGGAGAGGTGCATAGTTATATCTAACATTTCAATATTTTGAGAGCTTTTAAAAATTAAATAGAGCAGGAATGTCTCTGCAAACGAATTGTCCTGCTTAAGAAGTTTATTTTTGTCTTTTTTTCTCGATTTTTTTTTTAATTTTGATTTAAAATTCCTTTTTTTTCTGGAAGTATTGATCGATCAAACATTACTCTCTTGTATGCTTAAGGCTGCAACTTTTATCAATAACATTTCTGCTTAATCAATTACTTGCAAATTACACATTTCACTGACTTATTAATTCTTTTTCTTTTACTAAGTATATGATCAACAAAAAAGCTTCAATCACCACATAAAATGAAGCTCGTAATTTTACAGATACGAAGCACAACAGGTTGGGTTTTAACGGATTTATCAGGTGAAAAAGTAACTGTGCCGAAATCAGAAAATGAAGTACTGATGTATACTAACAGTGAGTATAAAAACAAAGCATTGTACTATTGGAAGGCACCGAAGGAATTCAGTGGGAATCTGGTATTTTGTTTTCTCTTACATATCTGTCTTGAAGTTCGTCAAGAACCTGTCCCATATATTAGAGAATTTGCATGATTTAAATAATTTTTAAATTGTCTAAATGATTAGAGAATTTAGAAAAAAATTAAATAATTATCAACTCTTCCTTTGAAGTTAAAGTATACAAAGTAAATTTCATCTGAGAGTTATAGTAAATAACGTTTTAATATGTGGTGTATGAGGTAAAATTAAAAGTAAATGAAATTTACTTCATAATTTCAGCTGAATAGTTATGGTGGAAATCTAAAGTATTTTGTGTACTTCATGCCGATGAGCAATGGAGAAGAAACATCTATTCCTGATGTTATCGTAGAAGTTGGTTAGATTAAATAATTACTTTTTCATGATCAGATAGATTGCTAAATTGTTTCGTGAAATTTACAAGGATTTTCTCGGGATTCTTTCGGATGCTGTAAGGATGCAAAAAGAAAAGTGAAGGAGTTTTTTGATTGAAAAGCAAAAGAATGTATACAGGAAGTGTAATCTATTCAATTCAAAATATTTCATATGGAGCGCCATTGTTTGCATGTTTTCATTTATTTACATTTGAAGAACTTCCAATTTTCAGGGTAATGGTATAAAATTGGAATATTACAGCCAGCAGAATTTCTTTCCAAGGGAAAATATTAGCATTCAGATACCTATGAAAGAAGGTAGTGGATGGCATAATTCGCATATGCGTACGCTTACTGATAAGCATGAAATGATGAGTGTCCTGGCTGATGTGAAAAAAGTGATGATACGAGCTATGTATAACAAGGAGCAAATACAGTCTAGGTAGGTGTTTTCATCCGGACATCCATGCATCTTACGTCATTAATAGCTTCATATTCAACGAAACCATTGGTCAAAGGATATAAATGATGATTATCTCAAATCATAAGTTTACGATTGTATACACTTTTTCGTTCTCATTTTATTCCTTCTTTATCATATTGTAGTATTTATGGCCTAACGCTAGATGTAGCGACTGAACCTAAAAGTATAGCCGAGGATACAGAAGAATTTTTGAAACGATCGCAAACATCTGATGCACTGATGCGTGGTGTTGAAGTATGTCAGTGTCCCGAATATTACGAAGGCAACAGTTGTGAAGTAAGTAATTCATACAATAAAAAAATTTCATGAATTTAAAAATTTCATAAGTAAAATACTATTGCCAAACATTATACGTCCTTTCGAAAAGATCAAGGAAATAACGTTTTTTTTTTTTATTTTTGTAGCGCTGTATATCGGGATATCGCAGGATCAATAATCAGCTTTTCAATGGTCGTTGCGAGAAATGTAATTGTGAAGGACATTCTTTTGAATGTGATCCATTCACGGGTGACTGTATCAATTGTCAAGTAAGTCATATTGCAGCTTAATTAATTAATTATAAAAAATAAAACCAATCAATCATGTCATTACCTAGCAAAAATAAAATTCAGCATAATTTGCATGACAATGATTCATCAAAAATTTTTGAAATGGATCAACATTTTGTTATTATTGGATGGCAGATAGATTGTTAATTTCCCTTTGTCATAACAGTCTATACGTCTTCGACAACGACGTAGTATCAAAAACGACGTTGACACCGTATGGAAGTGGTATCTACGTCGTTTTTTTTTTTTATCATCGTTCCCTCTTTTCTTACTTTAATATTTGTCATCTTTACTGCATATTCCAGTGCTACATAGAGTAGCAAATCTGTATATTTACTTTCAAAATTTCATTTCAATACCACTTTTTCATTTTCTTTTTCGTTTTATTATTTTGATAAGTGGATAAGAATCACATATTAATTCAGCACAATACAACTGGTCATCGATGTCACCAATGTTTACCTGGACACTATGGAAATCCATCTCTAGGTGGCGAACTTGGTCAATGTCATCCATGTGCATGTCCAACCATCGAGAATAGTCATTCTGCACTATGTAGTTTGACGCAGCTTATTGTTGGAGGAGCTGCAGCATACAGTGAAGATGCGTACGTTTGTACGGCTTGTGAACGTGGTTACGATGGCAATAAGTGCGAAATGTAAACTTTTGATGATTTCTACATGACCATCAATAAAATTTGATAATTAAGAATTTCTTGTTGATTTATTCAAATTCAATTAAATTTTGCAGCAGTTTGAACTAATAAAACACTAATAAAAAAAAAAAATTAATAAAACAAAAGGTTTTTTTTTTCAAAATAAATTTAAAAAAGATGATTACAGTTGTGCTGATGGTTTTTTCGGAGATCCGCTAGCAAAGAATGGTACTTGCGAACCGTGTAATTGTAACGGTAACATCGATCCAATGACAATTGGAAACTGTGATCGGAAAACAGGAAAATGTTTGAAATGTATCTACAATACAGCTGGTGATCACTGTGAAAAGTGCAAGGAGAACCATTGGGGTGATCCGCAAGACAAGTCTTGTCGACCTTGTGGATGTCACCCTAAAGGTGCTCTTTCGGCCAAATGCAACAAATCGACTGGTGTTTGTGATTGTCATGATAATTACATGGGTATGCAGTGCAATCGTTGTAAGGTAAATATTAAGAAATAGTAGGAGCAAATTGTAAGATTTGAAAAGTGGAAAATCTTTGATTTTTCTTAGGGAAACTCAGTTATTTTCAGGATGGACATGGTGACATTGAAAACATGTGCCCGACTTGTAACTGCAATGTGATCGGTTCCTTTAGCAGTGAATGTGATGAAATATCCGGCCAAGTTCGTTTTTTTCATTGTTTGGAAAATATATGGATCGGATCCTTTTCAATTTAAATAAAGTATGTAATAACTTAAGGATCGGAGATTAGTAAAAAGATTGCCTCATAATATGTAAATTGACCACAGCTGAGCAGTAAAAACCAGGACGGGAATAAAAAACTTTAAGTGTGTTAAGGAAACATTGAAATATGGATTGTATATTCAAGAAGATTATCAATTTAATCACAAATAACTAATCGCCAGATAGATTCAGTAGAATATCCCACAGATTGCGTTGTAAACTTCTCTAAAAGACCGAATAAACCGATAATTTATCAAAAATCTCACTAAAAATGATACACTCTCTGCAGTTGATGTAAGTAGAGACTTACACAAGACTTTTTCAGTGTGCTTGCAAGACAGGAGTATTTGGAAAGCAGTGTGACATGTGTAGAGCAAGTTATTTCAATTTTTCCGAGAATGGCTGTCAATTTTGTCATTGTGATTCCTTCGGTGCCATAGATGATGGCCGTTGTGATAATGTCACGGGGAAATGTGAATGTCGTGAAAATGTAATTGGCAAAATGTGCAACAAATGTGCGGATGGTTATTTCAACATAACCAGCGGGCTGGGATGTCAGGTAAGATGACAGTGTTTTTCAAAAAACTTTTGAATTTTTCCTTCTTTATTCAAGTGAAACCTTCTGCACTTATTTGTCTTCGTGCTTTTTTAACTATATTTCAATAAAAATTATCAGGTATGCGCCTGCGATTCACTAGGCTCCAAAGGTATCCAGTGTGATCCACATACAGGTCAATGTGCTTGCAAATCTGGAGTCACCGGATTGAAATGTGATAAATGCTCTCCGAATCATTTTGGATTGGATTCAAATGGATGTAAAGGTATTTGATTATTGTTTTCTACAAATACAAATCCAAATAAATTCGATTTTTTTTCCACTTTTCAATTTCAAATTTAAATAATTTTAAAATTCAAACTTTTACATAAGCAATTAAAGCTACAGATAATGTCTTAATCACTATTTCCTCCAATTCTGTTTCTCTTTTTTCAGAATGTCGTATATGTCCAGCACCTGGTCATATCTGTGATTCAGTAACTGGAGAGTGCATCTGTCCACCCAACACTGTTGGTGTAATGTGCGAAAATTGTTCTAAAAACGCTTGGAATTATGATCCACTGAACGGTTGCACGCTATGTGATTGTTCCGGTGTCGGAGCTGATGGGCCGAATTGTAATCCTGAAAATGGACAGGTGAAGCAACTACTAAGTGGCACATTAACATAATGTGATAAATTCACTATTTGTTTTCAGTGCCATTGTCGAGTGGGTTTTGCTGGTCTGAAATGTGATCGATGCATTCATGGATATTTTAATTTCTCGCAATGTGAAATATGTAATTGCGATCTATCGGGAACTGATCCAACAACTTGTATTAATGGTGCATGTCGCTGTGATGAGATCGGACAGTGCAGTTGCAAGGTATTCATGCATTTCTTATGCTTCGCTTAATTCATTAAAGTTTGCCAAAGTTAAATTCTTTTTGATACTTTAAGAAATATTTATTTAAACGTTATGGTAAATATATTTTAGAAGAATGTGATAGGATTGAAATGTGATAGATGCGATGCATATAGCTTCAGCCTGGAAAAAAGCAATGTATTCGGTTGCACTGATTGCTTCTGCTTCAATCGTACCAATTTTTGTGTTCAAAGCAGTCTGGTATGGCAGCAAATTTATGCCCCCGATCGTAAGGTAGGAGCAATAGTTGCGATGCTGTGGCGCTGTTTTGCATTTAACTTTTGTTCTAATAAGATCTTAAGCTTTGTTGAATGAGAAAGTGTAATTTCATGATATAAATTATTGGTATAGAATTTTGTCATTAAATTTTTTTTTTATAAGGATCGTTCCTAATTTTAATTTTCAATTTTAATTTCTCTTTAATTAAGGTGATATTCTCAGAACCATGGAAGTATTATACACGTAAACATAATCTTAATGTACTGAGAGAGAATCCACCGATATACAACAGTTATCCAACGGACATTACTCCTTTATACTGGTATGTTTGAAAAATATTTTGATATCAAAGTTTTACCGCAAGAGCATTAAAAAAATGCAAAAATTCCGGAATAGAAAAAATTTAAAAGCTCCGTCTTTTTCAAATTTGATTGAAAACTATTATTAAAAATTCAAAAGACATAAAGAAATAAAAGGATGGAAAGCAAGAGGAAAGTTCAAATGTAATTTTCCAGTTTCAGGTTTTGATATTATGTTATTATATATTTTATGTTATTATTATATATTTAGTTATCATAAATTTTTCGAGACATATTATAAATATTAAATTATAAATCAATATATGATTTCTAATTGTCAGTTCTCCATTCCCAGATTTTAATGCTATGTTAATAAATAAGTGGAAATAAATGAATTGGATTCTAGGCCTCTTCCACCGAGTTTTCTGGGCGATCGAACGGCATCCTATAATGGGTTCATTCGTTTCACAATCAGAAACGATGATAATTATCGCGGTATTACCAACGTATCACCTGATTCGCAACACTTCCGTTTTTTCCCGCAAATTATCTTGGTAAATTTCGCTTTTGTTTCTCCAGTGGTTCAAAGGAGGTATGGAAGACGAAGGGAAGAATTTAAGTAATCTTGGTTAAATTTTGATTTGAGATTTAAATTATTCTTATGCATTGTACTTGATTTCATATATATTCAACTAACAGGTCGGTAATCATCGCATTATTTTGGAACATACGCCGGACAAAGTGAGCCAATCGGGACGCTATAAAATTCGTTTGCATGAAAGTCAGTGGCGTTCACGTCTGAGTCCTGACATACCAGTAACACGGAAGCAGCTCATGATCGCTTTACAAAATCTTCAAAGCATCTACATTAGAGCTACATACAACTATCCATCCACGTTAGTTTTTCCAAAATTCCATCTCTTACTTTTATCAAGAAGATATACGATCATCAACCATATCATCTTGAAGGTAGCTTCAACCATTAAAATAAGTAAATCAATTTCAGAGGTGATACAGCTTCTATCAACAAAATAAGTATCGATGTAGCAGTATGGGAAAATACCACTCTTGCTTCAAATTCAATAGCAATTGGTGTGGAATTATGTGAATGCCCTCAGAATTACGCTGGTAATTCATGCCAAGATCCAGCTGAAGGTTACTGTCGAAAAAGACAGCCCGATTTTTTGAACAGTCCAGACGATTTAGCATTGGTAGGAGTACCGCAACCATGCTCATGCAATGGACATTCAACGACATGTGAAGCAGAAACTTGCAGATGCACTGTAAGGCATGCAGCTTATTGAATTGTTACTGAAAATTGCAGAGACTAAAAGTGTTGTAATGACCAATAGATATAAAAGTTTTGAAATTCATAGGAACTAACTTCAGCGTCATTTTTTTTATTTTTATAATGCGTTATCATTTGTCACTATAAAAAACACTGATTATTTCAGAATTGTGAGCATAATACATACGGTGATTACTGTGAACTTTGCAAGCCAGGCTATCAGGGAGATGCTTTAGTTGGTGGTGCTAATGCATGCACGAAATGCGCATGTCCGTTGCCCGACAATAGCTTCAGTGATACTTGTTTAGCAGTAGGTCATGGCCGAGGATACATGTGTGATGCTTGTAAGCTTGGATATACAGGCCTATATTGTGAAAAGTGCCTAACTGGCTTCTACGGTAACCCGAATGTAGTAGGTGGTATGTGTAGGGAATGCGCCTGTCATCAGCACGGTTCAGTTCATGGAATTTGCAATCAGGCAAGGCTTCTACCATTACTTTTTATTGCAAATATTGTCGAATTATTTAGATGGATTTAGAGGAACAATATCTTTTTCTATCTCAATCTTCAAAAATGCAGTTCGCATTCAGGAAACAGGTCAGTGTGAATGTCGACCTGGTTTGTCGGGACGTGACTGCTCCTTATGCAAAGAGCGGCATGCCTTTATTGATGGTGTTTGTACCTCATGCGATCAAGGCTGTACTCGTGATTTAATGAAAGAAATGGATGAATTAAAAGAAATTATGGAACAACAGAATTTCACAGATTTAAAACCAATCCCATGGAAACGTGTCGCTCGGATAAGTAATACAACGAAAAGTATGTTTTCTAAATATAGCCTGGCCTGTTGCACAATCACATTGTTTCAAAAAATTTAAATTCAGTCTTTGTTCTTCTATCTACTTTAAAGTGGACCATTTTGTGTAAAGTTTCCCGAGCATGAAAATCATTAATCTGATCACTTATTTCAGATTTGCATTCAATTTTGGAATCACTGCCTGTAAAGATTTTTGTCGGTGACGATACACTTAAAACTAACATTGGCATAGATGATAGCTTCTTAGATGAAGTTAATGGACTGGTAGAGCAAACGAAATTTTTACTTGAACGAACCAACAAATCGAAAAATACCTTGCAAAGCAGCATAACCAATACTGAGAAAATATCTGAAGAAACTCAAGAGAAGGATAAACTTCTTCGTAAGGTTGTCCATCAGCTACGACATTATATAAATTACGGATTCGGGAAACAAGATAGCTCAAAAATCAGTGATTGGATCCAAGAAGCACATACTTACTTGGATGCAATGAAAGGACATGGAATTTACATCGAGAAACACTACAATCGTGGGAATACCGATTACGAGTAAGTTATTCTAGGATGTCATCAATGTTCCTCTTGATTTCTTAGTGAGATTTAAAAGAAATTAAATATGTCTATTTCAAATGCATTTAAAAGTCATAAAACGAAACCGCAAAATTCGCTTGCATATCCTTTCAGATAATTACAGTAATCTATACGCGAACATTTTCCTTCCCATCTACAGGACATGTCTGAATAGAAAGCATTTCAGGAAATCTCAAAATTTGATGAAATTAATAACGTCACATATGCTGAATCACACTTCGTTCATTGTGTTGCTTAAACAATTGGATATGTTCCGACAACGACTGCACGATTATCGAGATACCATTTGGGACAGAGCGCGTCAAGATACCGTATCTGCTGATAAAGTGGGAATTATAGTAGCGAAACGAGTGGATCGATTTAATTCCGTAAAAGCGAATATCACTGAATTATTAGCGAAAGCAACCGATGAATTAAGTGAAGCAGAAAACAAAGTATCGATTGCAAAAACAGAAAAAATTTTGACTATGTTCGATGATTCTAAGGTCTTCGCTTTAAAACAATCAAATATATTTTTTGAATCGAACATATTTTTTACGATAATTCAAGAAAATATATAAATGAAATTAGGTAGAAGAAACAGACCAAAAATCATTGCTTATTTGAAAATTTTCAAGGATTCTGAAATTGTTTTATACTTTTGAATGCTGGATGTCAAACGCAGTTTTGTAATTTTTTATTTTTGCAGTCACAAATACTCAAATCAGTGAGTTTGATTTTTTCATTATCAAATACTCGGAAATTATATTTTCAGCTTATCAATGAAACGTTATCACCGCAAATAGTTGAAATGATGAAAAAGTGTCGCGACGAAGCAGACAGATATGGACAGCTTCTAGATGAATATCGTGAAGAATATGTAAAAAAAAGTGAACATTACGTGGCAGAACTGGAAGATGAGGCGAAAAAACTGCAAAAGTATAAAATAGCGTTTCTTTGCGGAAACATATCGTTTTAAATAAACAAGTTCTGAATCCTTTTTTCTGTCATTTGTCTGTATTTTTTATGATTACTATTCAGTGTGCATGAAGCATAATTATTCTAGTTCTTTTGCGGACACAAAAAGTGCCGCAGCGGATCCTCTTCGAGCATCCAATGCTTATAAGGAAATTGTGGAAGCTTTACGGAATGCCAGTAAAGCAGCAGAGGGAGCGAAGAAAGCTGCGGAATTTGCCTATATTGATGCTGATCCAGAATCAGAGATCTCAATGGTTAACATGGCGCTGCAGGCCAAGAATCGCAGTATGGCCATTAAGAGACAGGCCAATGAACTCAGTTTGAGGGATTTGGGGAACGAACGCTTAAAAATCAGTACGGCGGGAAGCGAACTGAAGGAAACATTGCAGGATTCAGTAAAACGAAAACTAGCGATAAGTAAGTTGGGAGTATCATTTGCAAATTTCGTATTTTCTTTTTTAAAAAAAATTAAACAATGGCAAGCGACAATAGAAGTCATGAAGGATGTTTATCACAAGTTATTATAATAATTTGAAATTCAGGTGAACAGTACCAATCATTCGATGACCAACATGATCGAATGACCGGATTGATAAGTGTAGCTGATGATGCAGAAAAAAAGGCCAAAAATGCACATCAAAAAATGCAAGAAATATCCGTTAAGATTGACACAATGAGCGATGCTGTTTCAAAATTAAAAGGTTTTGCTGGCGAAGGCATTAGAAATGTCACGAGTGACGGTAAGTCAAACTGTTTTACTGTTGAAAACTTTTATTGTAAAGGATCTGAAGAAAACATAATGTCTGAAATTGCGAAATCAATAGTAGATTTATTTCGAAATTCTTCAAGAATTTTAAAATTTCTCTTCTATAATTTGTGTATAATATTGCAACATGTAAAAACTGAAGGAAAACTAAAACAACTGTTATTCATCATTGTAATTCATAAAATGCTACCTTTAAGATCATTCATTCCAAACAGTCAACTACTATTCTGCAATGATTCAGGCTATGAACTATTACCAATGTGAAAGTTACAAATATTTATTTTAGTACGCAAAGCTAATCAAGGAGCACAGGAAGCGATGAAAAAGGTTTCTGAAGTAAGGAAGCAAACAGATGGCGATTCAAAACGGATCAGTGCTTTAGGAGAACAGATTAAATTATTGCAAGAAAAGATTAAGGAAGCACGAGAAAAGGCATCACGTGTGAGTAAAATTCTCTCTTCCTAATAAATAGTAGTCTAATATCGTATTTTTCAGTGCAGACACGACGATTATGGCAAAAGTCTTGTTTTTTCATTTTGTTAACTTTATTCATTTTGTTTTACTGCTGAAAAATTTCATAAAATGAAATCAAAGGTAAATTTTTTACAGAAATGAGCAAACTGCGAATATTTTATTTGTTACAGATCCGAATTTCGTTGAAATCTGATGAAAAAGGTGATTGCCACCGTGCTTTCATCTCACCCGCACATCTGGCTCCAACTAACTTATTCACTATTAAGTATCGTCCTCTGCGAAACGTTCCAGATTCGTTGCTATTTTTGACGAAAACAAAGACTAAACGTACTCAGCAGTCAGAGTATATCGCAATGGAATTAAGAGATCGGCGTATTGTTGTACACTGGAATATCGGTTCTGGTGCACGCATGGCTACCAATACTCATACCATCAATTATATCGCACCAAGTGATCGAACTGCCTGGTACCAAATAGTATTAGAAAGGTAAGCTGATTTTTTCTGACAAAAAATTTTCATTTCTTCCCCAACTTTTGCAAGTATACAATAGATTGATTATTCATTTGTTGATCAACAATATAATCAATTGTTGCGAATGCTAATTTATAATATGTTCTTCAATGAAGATAAATCTTGTTGAAAAATGCAATGCAAGCTTTGTCTTTACCATAATATTCTAATTTCGTTGCTATTTTTATCAAAAATTTCTCTCCAGATTTGGCAATTCAGTAACTCTCACTGTAGCACTTCATCATACGATAAGTGGTGAAGGTGAACGGACAGTTGGCGAACCAACTACCGTATCGGTGGGTCAGCCCGACGAGGATGATAGTGCTATTTTCAATACGGTACATGGTGAAACACTGATTCAATTTGGTATCGAGGCAAAACTTTCACAGGATTTGGGTTTGGCGACTAACAAATTCCTGGGTACCATTGGTGAATTTACTGTTGACGGTGAAACTTTACCTCTTTGGGCTTTTGCAGAAAGTAGTAAAGTTTGTGAAGGAGATTTCGCTGCACCAGAAAATCAGGCTACCGGTTATTTTTTCCGGCAAGTTTCCTATTTGAAAATTTATTTTACATAAATTACGTTATTGTACATAAACAAATGATAACTCATGTAACTATGTGCAAACATGAACATTTCTCTAATATAATGAAATAATAATTTTGTTATGTAAAAAAAGCGATTCCAATTGATAAATCTTTTAGGGACGGTTTTGCACAAATTCATCTTCCTTCGACAGAACGGCCAAGTGGGGCACAAATAACCGTGATCTTATCAGCTTACTCGCCGGATGGTCTATTATATTTTCGTGGCAATCAAGAAAATGGAGATTTCATCTGTTTGGAACTTCGTAATGGACATGTTCTTTTCAGGGTACTTTTATTTCTAATCAATTTAGAAATATTCGTGGTAAGATTAGGCCTTCCCTCCACAAGAAAAAAAAGACACATGTTCTACTGCTCGAACTATGAGCTACAACTCTGCTCTCACGCGCCGGAAAAATCCTCGCAAGAATAGAAACTCCCAAACAAAACAGTCCCTGCTGTTATCGAAAATTTTTCTCCTAAAAGTCAGCTTGACTTCAGAACTAATAGAAGTACCTCCGATATTGTATTATTTCTCAGACAATTGCAAAAGAAATATACAGATTCTATGTAACTTTCGCTGACCTTATCGAAGCTTTTGGTACTTTGAGCAAAAATGGCTTATGGTAGATTTTGGAACGATTAGGATATCTCCCCAAATTCCTCAAAATGACCATCCTGTTAAGAATCAGCGCGGTCAAGTCAGTTGCGCTCTCTCTAAGCTCTTCCCAAGGATCAATGGTGAAACAAAGTTTTATTTTTGCCCAATTTTATTCACTGATTGGCTACGTACCGACAGTAAATTATTTAACCTAAAATGACTAAAGACGCACATCAAGACCTTAAATCACCTCGTCTACGAGTTGCTGTGCGTTGACGACGCCGCTCTCGTTACTCATATCAAAACGACTCTGCAGCGCTTAAATATCTTGCTTTGTGAAAGCCGCCGAGCTTTTTGTTCTGAAAATCAGCATGAAGAAGATAGATATTTTCCACCAACTAGCATCACAAGCTGAATATTATCCTCTATACATCATCATAAGAGATTCGAGCTTAGCGCTGTCCACCAGCACAATTATCTTGGCAGTATCATTTCCTCTGACACTACTATCGATGGATTGATAACAGAATAGCAAAGATATACGACGCCTTCGGAAAATTTCGTAAAAAGATTTAGTACAACAAATATATGAAGAATAGTTCAAAATTGCTGTTTATAGAGCCATGACACTACCCAGTCTTTTTGTATGGATTTGAATTCTGGATCATCTATCGCCATTACCCGTGTCTCCTCGAACATTTCCATCAGGCTATCTCCATTCAATCCTCAAAATTCACTGCATTGATCATGCAGCAAATAAGATAATCCTTTAATAAATAGCTGTTACTAGCATTAAAGCCATACTGCTAAGGACCAGATGCGCTATCTAGTTACGTTTCCAGATGAAGGATCACAATCTCCTTAAGATGATCCCAAATGGCGAAATTGTCATATGCTCCTGCTTCTAAAAAGCGATGTAAAGTCTCCAATAAAACAGTATCTTAAGTTCAGTTATACTGGTCTATTATGGCATCAAATCAGTAGATTCGTAGATATACATATATATATAGTTCATAATGCTGCTATTTGCTTTGAGACTCGTAGACTCAACACAGAGGCGAAAATATCATAGAAAAACTAGTAAATCGAAGTTTTTCTCGTGGTTGAAATATCGGCTAAGTATATTTGTGTGTTGAAAAACTTCACAAAAAAAAAGTTACCATATTAATGACATGTTTATCGTAATATGTTAGTTTAGACTATACGAACTAATTAATATTAGTGCAATTTATTAAGGTGTAATCGACTTTGCTTAATCTTGTTCTTTTCTTCAATTATTCAAAAATGATATTCAGATTAATCTTGGTGATGACTCATACGCAGTCGTCAAATCTACGAAATCATCGTATGTCGATGGACGTTCGCACACTATTCGTGTCATCAGGAACTATGAAAAAATACATTTGCAGGTTGTTTTTTCCTTTTTAATTCTTGTTAATCAATGGCAAATATTTGTAAATGAAATTATGTCAAATAGATTGCAATATTTAACTGATTGAATTTGATCCATAAGTATGTCGATTTCCGTGATAATTCCAACGAAATGCTAGAGAAAATCTAAGAGTCGGCATTCGAATTATGCAATTATTGTGACCACACCAAATTTCAGGTTGATGACGAAAGCGACCGTAACTCTGCAACGATACCTGGTCAAAATATAAGGGTGAATATTAATGGCGATGATCACTTTGTAGGTGGCGTCCCGCCAGGCTTTAATACTACTGCCTTCCAACGTTTCGATATCCAATGGAGTGGATTTTTTGGCTGTATTCAATCAGTCCGACCCTCTCAAGTGCCTTTTTTCACTTTTTATAAATATTTTTTCAAAATTTTTTAGAACTATTTATTGTTATAAAAGTACCCAAAATGAATCTAATCTCTATTCAGGAAATTGAATATTGGACCTTAACAAGTAAATATTATTTTTGTATTCAAGATGTTCCATGATCTTTCGATGATTCTAATTAATATCATGGGATTATTATAGTTTGTAAAGATTTTAATTTGATTATGATCATTAATTTCAGGTAGCAGAATTAGATCTGGACAATCCAATACGCTCACAACGTAAGCTCCGTGGATGTACTTTCAAAAATGGTGAGAGGTTGGAACCGACTGATAGAGTGGTTGGCTTCAGTCGTCCAGGTTATCTCATCATTAAAGGAGTTCAACTTCGCAATAATTCCACGTCTGTCATTTTATTAACTTATTCATTGAAATTTTGCTTTTTCTCCATTGAATTTCTGTATTAATTGAAAAATTGAAACTAAAATCGAAATACTAAAGTATTGAATTGAATATGGTATGGAAAAGTTTTTCTTTCAATTTCTTTTAGATTTGCCTTTGCATTCCGCACAAAGACTGCCAATGCCACATTATTATTCCAGTCGAGCGAATTGGAGACATTTGAAAAGCGTCGAAGAATTAGGGATTCGTTTGGAACCGTTAGTTTTTATTTTTCCTTTCTTTAAATCTGCCGCTTAAAATCATTTCAATTATTTTTATTTAAATGATTTATGCAATTTTGTCGACATTTTTGGAAGACCTGCAGAAAATTCAGTCTTTTTTCATTTAAATACGGAATGATTCTTGATTCCTGAACTTATAAATGCTGTTAATCAGGGCTATCTGGCATTTTACTTGTACCGCGGCTATTTGGTTGTACACCTCGGCACCGATTCATCAAAGAAAAGTAAAGTGCTCACGTTAAGATCTGAAGTGACCTACAACGACGGACAGCTTCACTCTATCTTTTTCACCCGTTTTGAAACACTGTTAGTTCCAAGATATTCATAAACATAGTTTTAAGTTTAAATGGACTCTCTGAGGTTTGTTGATCTTACGATTGCGGAGGAACCAATCCGTGCACTATTGTTTCTACATAATATTGTGTTTTTGATAACAGACGACAAGTGATCACCGCGATGTAATGTGCAAGTCATAAGGTGCAGTAAGACTATCAAGTCGGGAAAATTATAAAAGTTAATAAAGTGGTTATTTGTATAGAGTTCGACTTCGAGTTGATGATCGAGAAATAGCTTCCGGTATCCTTGGTGAACAGGATACTATAGGAAGTGCCTCATCACAGTTATTTATTGGTGGATTCCCACATGGTGTAAAGCCACCGGCTACTGAAATGCCAGTTGCCGAATCTATGATTGGATGTGTATCGAATATTTTCGTTGATTATCAGTAAGTTTATCTGTTTTTTTCACTTTTCAAAGGAAAGGGAGATATTAATGATTTAAATAGCGTATGAATTGGATGGCAAATTTTATCATTGATGATATTAAATTAAGGACATCGCTAAGTTCAGCATGAATTCTTTTTTTGATCAAATGATTTACTGCAATAAATAACAATGCAGTTTGATAATCAGTGTACGATAGCTGATGATTGCCAAGTTTAGTTTAGTTCTTTTCACTTAAGTGAATAAGAATGATGATGATGTCAAATTTTATCTTATTATCGCTGCATAGAATATTTTGTTTTGTAACAAAGAGTATGCATCATTAATTACAGATTTGTTCCAATCATACCGGAAGCTCATATTGCCTTAATTGGTACTTGTCCAGTGGAACAAATTTCCTCATTACAGAAACAAGGTATCAAACCTAGTTAAGCTTTCATTATATGTTGCATACAATTCATTGCGCATTCTGAATTTTTCTTCGGATTATTCATACGTTTTTAAAAAATGTTTGAAAATATTATCGATTGTTTCGGATTTTGGACATTGATTGGGTAATTAATTTTTCAAATTAAAGAACCAAGTTGCTGTGTGCTATTCTGTTTCTCGTATCTTTATGAACGTTTAGAGCAGAGTAATCTAATTAATGTATAGGGAATTTTTGTTCGCTTTTGTCATATTCATACCAATTAATGTCATGTTGATTTACTTCTTCCTATTTCTATTTGCGCGCCGAGAGAAGTTATTCAGTTTGACTTCTATTTCGATGTGTTAGAAACTCATTATCCATCAAAATTATGCATTGGTTAAAATATTAAATGTTAAATTTGAAAAAACATTCACTTTTTATTGAGAATTTGTGCAGAAAATTTACATTAATTTGTGTGTTTGTCGAACTTTCTGTAGAACGGAGAGCGAATTTGGAGGCATGGCATTCAGACGAAGAAAATGTTTTCAGTCGGAAAGCATCGAAACTTTCTTTGCATCAAACAGAACCGTCATTCATCACCGAAACCGAACGTCTGTATGCGGATGGTAATAATAGTGATATTGATATGATGCGATATGATAACGATTAACTTTTTACAAATACAGAATGCACTGTCGCACGGATCTTTGCATTTTACCATTCTCTTTTTATAGAACAGAATTAGTGTACTTCAATCATAACATGGATAGAAGAGAAAATAGCAAGAGATTCAGAAGACATAACAATGCACTCAAATTATATTAGGAAATTTACTTGATATGGCAGAATATCGACATTATATGCGTTGTAGATAGTGCAAATACTTTGCGTATTTGTTCAATTCGCACAGCAATAGAAATAATCTGCTTAACACTTTTTCCTTGTCACTCACTCCATCAAATAGCATCGAAAGTTGATGTCATATGTTATGATAAAAATTAGGAGATGAAATATCTGAATCGAACTCCATTTTACAGCGCTTCTATACAAATATATCTCGATCATTTTGTTTCCTCTCACAGATTTATAACTATGGTTCCTTCTAACAGTATTTTTAATACTAAAATAACAGAATTTTAAGTTTGTTCAATCATTAACAAAGTAATTTTCAATCACATTAATTCCATGATACTTATTATCACTGAATGAAGCAAACTATATCAAATTCTTTGAGCAACTTTTCGAAATGCAGGATCATTTAAAACAAATCCGGAGAACATCAGAGAAGCCATTAACGAATCAGAGTCAGAAGAATCAGAGCAGTTCACAATAACAACATCTGCTACAACTTTCAATACCATTCCTGCTGCAGGAACCCCGATTGAATCGGTCGAAAAAAAAGACTATGATGATGGCGATGATGTTATTGATTTCTCCACTTTAACAGATTTCGGTTCTGAAAAGGTAATTCTTTTCACAAATATTCTCTGGGAAGTCAAAACAAAAAATCCTTTTGTATCATTTTCGATAGAGTTCTAACGAGATCGATAGCTTAATGGGTAACTTTTAATTTGGCTAGAATTTTTAAGATTGCAAAAAAATTTGCAGTGTGGTCGAAATCTGTTGGCTAAAAATGATGGCGAGGGTTCGGCACGCTTCGGCATAGCGGAAGCCAGTCATTCGAGATTGAACTTCGAGGAAGATGACCTGGATGTCAACCAGTAAGTCCGTCTTGCACATTCTGATTTTGATGAAATATCCAGTTTAAGATCCCAAATAAGACTGATTGTGGATAAAATAATTTCCTCTATAATTCAGAGATATTATTGTATTATGAAATATTTTAAGATTCAAAATCAAGTTTGCATTCCGTACAATATTACCAAATGGTTTGCTATGGATTTGGGCAAATTATAACAATAATATTTGTTACTTCTCTTTAAATATGATCAATGGATTGTTACAACTTCAGGTATGAATTTCAGTACACACGTTTCAACATTTCATAAATTATAAAAAAATCTGAAAAAAGAGACAAAATACTGTAAAAATGAACAAAATATTAAATAAATCAAAATTCTAGGTTCGAGAACGTGCACAACCAAAGATTCTGATATACAAATCGAACAAATTGAATGACGGAAAATGGCATGACATAAGTATGTTAAAGCAAGGACAAGAAATCTTTCTTAAGGTATTTTCACTTCTTTTGTATTATACTTGACTAGATTCTAAGAAAATTGTTATGGCACTTGTTGAAATCCTCTGATTTATTCATGAATGCGAAAGAAATAAAAATCGAGTCATTCAAGGTGGATCGCAATCCTGAGCAAAACTTAAAAGATGCACCAAATCCTAAAGTCATGCGCAAACGGATGTATATAGGTGGAATCATTTCAAGGCATCGGAAACAATTTCATTTAACAGTACCCACATTTTCTGGATGCATCAGGTTTACGATTGTTTTCTTGTGATTTCCTTAATTGAAAAATAAAATAATCCTATTTAGAGCTTTTAGAAGATTCTTTTTTAAGTATATAAAACTCAACTTTGAAATCTATGCACTTTACAATTTAAGATGAGTTGGAAAAAGGAATTATAAGTTGATGGTAAAATTCAAATTATGTCGGAAACTAGACTTCTAAACCTTAGTCACAAATATGATTCAAGTGCAATGACTTTTTCAAAAATAAGTAATTTGGCAAAAAAAGTTATTGGCATGCAACTTTTTTCAGAGATTTTGAGGTAAATGATATTCAACAAGACTTATTTGAAAAAAGTCGTCATGTTGTACCATGCATCGTTGCTTCCAACTCAGCATACATTCATGAAGGCGGATATATGACGTTTGGTAGGTACTTCCAGTACTGAGATATTATGTTCGCCTCAGTAATCAAAGATAGTAATATAGGTTAATTCAAAAATGTGCGGTTATTGTTGTAGATTTTTCTACTTTCAATTCTTTATGCGAAGTTCTAACAAACAAAAGTTAAAAATTAAGCTCAGGAATTGCTTATTATAGGATCATTGAAATCTATTCAACAACTCGGTAATATTCAAATTTCGCTACAATTTCGGCCTGCTGTAAAGGAAGGATTTATTTTCGGTTTGATAACAACTAAGGATCCAGAAAACGCACGAATTGTTGTTTACCTTAAAAATGGCCGGGTTATTATATTTTCTTTTTGAAAATTTGTTACGTTATAAAGTAGTTTGATGTAGACTTGTGCACTATATAAGATTGTTAGTTAAGACAATTTTACCCGAAATGACCTATTCGCAACATTGGCAGCAAAATGATAAACGTAACACAATTTGGGTAAACAGTGCTATTTCTTTTCATGTCTGTATTTACAAATTATACGGACAATTCTTTTAATTTATATATGTAACTTGAAACGCCAGTATCTGGTTTTAATTTTCAGTATTTTTTTTGATAATCATTACAAATGATCTTCGAATTGATAAAAACTTTTTAGTATTTTTGAATAACCATTACAGATGATCTTCGAATTGATATTCAACAATGGACGTCCCGATGTGAAGCATGTTTTTAAGAAAGATCTGTGTGATGGCGCTTGGCACAATGTTACCCTTTCTATATCACATTTAAATACGATCGTTATAACCATTGATGAGGTATGCTTTCTGGATCTTTGCTGTTTTTTTCGAGAAAAATAAAACGTATGGCTTTACTTTAGATATTTGAGCGTGAAAAATCAACTTTTGAGAGTGATACAGTCAAAAAATACTAAATAATGGATTTCAGCATCGGAAACATCTGTCTTCAAAGACGAGCTCCAAAATAGTGGAATTTTTCCGAAATTCGCCGATATATGTTGGCGGAGTGACTGGTAGTTTTTTCTGTTAATTTACATTTTGCACAGCTTATTTTTATTTGTTGCAAGAATAAAGTATCTTTAATCCTTGGTTTTATGGAATATTGATTAATTTTTGCGATCCAAATAATGTCTTACTGTTGCAGCTTCATCAGCTTCCAAAATTGGTGTGCTATCATTAATCGGTTGCTATCGGGAATTTCAGCTCTACGGAAAATCGGTGGCTTTCAAAGATGCTAAGAAGCTGAATAAAGTTTTACCTGATGGTTGTCCATTTTTAAATTGAAAAATTCCTGCCATTCTCTATAAAATTTCATTTTAAACTTGTTGGTAATATTATCAAGAAGTAGCGAAATAAATGGTAAAAAACTAAGCTTTTTTCGTTGAGATGGTAATATCGGTAGTGAAGATTTCACTTTGATATTATATTTTAAAATATATGCATAATGTAATTATCTATATTGTAAGCTTTGATAATACAACTGGAGTAAAAATAAATATTTCAATACTTCAATATTAAATTTTAATAATTTTTATAAAATTGCAATAAATATTACGACTTTGAAAATTACAGCTGATTACTGCGACAAGCCATTCATTTTGAATACTCTTAGGATTCCAGAAAGCACAAAATCTAAAAATCCAGAAAGTTTCACTATCTATTTGCAACGACAGTATAGATATGAAATAAGCAAAATTCTGGAGGAGGAAGCCATTAAATAGTTTCTATCATGATTCAGGACGTTAACCTTCAGAATATTCTATTTCATTTGCTAGTTAGCCATCATAATTCGATTCACTTAGGACCATATTCTTAACTTATCTAATTAATCGTTCACACTCCACGTTTCACTAACTACCAAAGGCTAGCTTTGCCAAAGAAATATTATTAGCCTATTAATATGCACAATTAGGTAAGTACAAGTTTAGTGCTCCACGTTTTTTGAACGAACAATTTTCTGGAGATGTTCACATTTGAAATAAACTTCCATATCACACAAGCTATTAATGTAACTAGATATTATCAATTAGCGCTTTGCGGATGACATCAATGCAAAGTTTCATTGCTTTATCGTACAATAGTAAGCTACTTTTTGAACAACAATAAATGGAATATATATAAGAAATGTAGAATGACCTCCTATAATCAATAATAAAAATAAAAACAAGATCTGCGCTGGTATAAGTAAATGGTATTAACGAAAGTTCCTACGAAACCTCAAAATTATTCCTTTAATTGTCGATTATGTGACATAAACCACTCAGTGAAAGAAGACATCATCACAAAACATCTAAATCAGTTAGGGACTTTAATCATGAATTCGTTCTGTTTTTATCTTTATACCAATTATGTCCATTTAATAACGAAACCTGAATTAAAGTAAGATCATAACAAATTATGGAATTCTAATTCTTAAGCAATTCATCACTTCTTGTTCCCAAGAATACCATTTTTCATTTCTTGTCACCAATGTTTAAGTTATCACAAAAAAATGATAGAATGAACATAATAAATGAGAACATTATCCTGAAAAATTGATATCAGTAATGTAGTACAATAAGATTGATATATGCATAGTATTATTAAACGACATGTAAATTAAAAATAAGATTCTCTTCAAATAGCAATAGAAAAAGGAACTTTAGAATTGAAAACAAATTTATTATCAGTGACATCGCACATTTTTTGACTTCAACAATTATCTCTATTTTGCGTTTATAATGACCGGTACAACACAAAAGTGTCACAAACTATCAATATGCAAAAATCAAATGAGATTTTTTAAATCTTTGGGTTCATCCAGTGAGCTTAGTGCGCGCAAATATTTCAAAAAACTGACGTAATGTATAACGTTTTCATTCATGTAAAAAAATAGAACAACGAGTTAATCAGTTGCAACATTAAATCCGTTAGGTAATACGGAATTCGATACTTCGATGATATTATTATCATTCATAATGCTCTTCATTCGATTCAAACGTCGGCGACGTGCTAAAGCTGATTCAATTACGGGTCGTAGCGGAACTGACGTATTCGTAGTGGTCAATGCATAATAAGTTTTATTTAATGCATCCTAAAAGCAATTGCGCCGTTAAATCATGTTGGTATGATCTTTGATTGCAACCAGCTTTGCATCGTATATTCAGGACAAAAAATAAAAAAAGATGCCTACAGAACAAATCCTTAAAGTACACTAACATGTTTTTAGCAAATTTTTATTAGTTAGGCTTAGTTGAATCATGAATCAAAAAAACTAACAACTCACCATCACTCTGGATGGATCGTTGAAAAAATTTAAACGTATTGTCGGTAATGAATTAAGATGGACAATCCATGGATGGCTAAGGATTTGCTTAGCTGATAGACGCTTGGATGGGTCAGCGTGTAGAAGATGTCGGAGAAGATCCTTCGCTTGAACCGAAATATTTGTCCAAGCTGGGCCATCCAATGAATATTTTCCCTCACCAACACGTTTTAAAATTTTCTGTGGTGAATCATTTTCACTCGTTGCAAATGGTGTTTCGCTGAAATTGAGACATTTTGATTCTAAAACAGAATCATCCTCCTTCTTTCCATGTATATTTCAAATGCTTAACCATGGAAAGGAAGAATTAGCAGTTGAGCACTTTTATTTTTTTGTTGAACTCTTACTTTTACTAAAGCAATGTCTACAAGAATATCAAAAGTAAGTATTGATGAATGAAATGAGTATATTCTAAACAACAAATTAAATAAGTTATCGATAGTTGAAGCGAAAAATCTTTGACGAATAGTGAAATAGAATATATCGGACATACCCACTAAGCATAGTAAAAAGTAGTACTCCGAGCGACCAAATATCACAATTCATATCATATCCTTGCTTTTTCAGGATTTCTGGTGCAACGAACTGAGCTGTATAACATGGTGTCATCAGTAAACCATTCTCAGCACGTAATTGCTTCGCAAAACCGAAATCGATTATCCTGATGGAGTCTGGATCAGCCGCTTTTGATGCATACATTATGTTGGATGGTTTTAAATCACGATGCACCACCTGAAAATACAAACTGAGTCATCTTCGGACAATTTCACCAAAAAATTTCATCATATTATAAATTAAAAATATAAAACTTGAAAGTAAATTCTTGGCTTATGAACAAAATTGTATTACATTAAGAAATAGCTGAGCATGAAATCTTCTGAATATTTCATCCAGGTAAGATAACAAAAAGAAACCTGATTTGAATGCAAATAACTGATAGCATTGGCAAGTCTTAATATGACAGCAGCGGCTTCCCTTTCAGAAAAATGTTTCAGCGTCAGAATTCTGTCCAGTAATTCACCACCTTTGCACATCTCTTCTATCAAATAAACATTTGTGCCATCTTCATAGACAGCAAACAGCTTAACGATATTCGGATGATGTGAATAACGCTTTAGAATGTCCACTTCCTCTACCACATCTCGCCTGCTTCTGTCAATTATCCAAAAAAAAAAGAAAAAACGAGCTTTTATTTCAGAAACTTCACTTCCGATTTTATTTTATAGCTTACCTTGACAGTAAATGCGGTAAAATTATAATATGTTTCAACAATTGCACTTGCCAGTTCAAAAAATTCAAAAGTAAAATTCGACTTCAAAATGATTCTAAAGTAAAATCCAGTAACTATTGGATACAGGATGAATTATTTCTTATACATATCATGAATTCATTAATTATAACTTATACAATTAATTTACTTACCTTTGCATAACATGGCTTCAATTTCTATATTGTTCTATGATGGCAACAAACCGTGCAAGATTTGAATTAAATTTAATATAAAATCTCAAAAATGAGAAAAATGAAATGAAAACACACCTTTACAGCAAATTCGACACCCGATTTCTTATGTATGCATCTTTTACACACTGAAAATGAGCCAATTCCAAGATTCTGAAAAATGTTTACCATTCCGATTTCGTGATTTTATCAGTTGCCCTAAGACTTTTTTATGCTTTTGTGACACTTCGCATTGAAATATCAAATCTAATCATATTGGTCTCCACAAAATTTTAAACAATATCATCCATTAATGAATAAGTTAAGCAAAAAACAGCTAAATAAAATTGATCGCTGTGAGCAATGAAGTCAGTTATAAAATCACAAATCTCTTTTCAAGTAAAACTGAAATCGTGATTTCGCTTTTAGTTTTAAAAGCCACTCGTAACCTCAAGGAAATTGTATTCATCGAAAATATATGTTTTCTCGGCTCCCTGAAGATGTGAAACGACGACATTGACGGCTAAACTTTGCTTATCATTAGCCAGAATAGAAGGTGCAACATAACTGAAACCACGAAATAATTCGTGAGCAGTGGCAGAAGGTGGTAAAGCAGGTGAGTCTGAAAAAGTTTTTGTTGGATAATAGTACCTTTTTAACCAAAATTTTAAATGAAGCACTTCACTACAGATATTTCAGCTTTTTATGCAAAAATATAAATCACTAGAAGAAAAATCTGTGTCAAGCTTCATATAATTAATTTTCTCCGAACTATGTAACGAAACTAACCATCAGGTGTTTTTTTCGTGAATTCCGAATCAAAACAACGTGTATAATTATTTGGTGTATAAAACGGTTTGAAAGGTGGTTGAACTTCTCGCCTGTACAGTTTGTCCCAGTTGATTGTATCGAAGAATGGATGCGATTTGATTTGTTTCACATCATCAGCCGAGGATCCTAAACGATTTGCCGGATTGCGTTTGAAAAGCGCTCTTAACAATTGTTGAGCTCCAACTGATATTGATTGTGGCATCGCTAGTTTTGCTCTACAAGTCATTGTTTTTAGAAAAATAGACGACAAATAACAGACGATACCATTTAAAGTAATAAATGATTCTTCATGAAAAGAGATGAATGTCTTCTTAAGCCTTAGAGTCTTGAAAATATCGAGAAGTAAAATTCACCTCAGAATCATCGACATCGTTTCTCTGCGACTACCACCATGAAATGGAAGACCGCCAGTTAGCATTTCATACTAAAATTTCATTTTTAGTATGAATGATCATTTCACCAAGAATAGAACTTAATAAATACATATTTATACAAAATCTTCATTTATATAAAAAACTCTTAGTATTAATTATCAAACTGATATATTTCAGTTCAGATGCTTCGATGAAAAGCATTTTAATACCATGAGAACACCAAGACTCCACCAATCGGCAGCAGCTGTATGTCCACGTCGATTCACAACTTCTGGTGCCATGTATTCCACGGTACCACAAAAACTGTACGTTTTCCCATTTTTCTCCATAGATTCTTTCGATAGTCCGAAATCCGTTAGATTGATATGTCCATCAGCATCTAACAAAATGCTGAAAACCTTAGTGCAATCTATTATAAAAAGTTGCAAGAAAAAAAATGAAAATCAAACACTAAATAAAAATGTTTCAAATTGATAAATGCTTTAAGAACTTCTTTCGCCGTAAATGAACTTTCCACTGTATAAATGGGCACCTAAGAACTACCTACTTGATTCTGTTAAACGACTCAAGTACTGTAGACATTTTTTTTCACGAAATACTTAAATTCTAAGTAATATTAATCGAAAATTAAGAATGGTAGAATAAAAATTTTAGCTAAGAGAAACTATTAGATTAGAATTTAATAGGTATTTAAAAAAAAATGATTTTGCTAAAAAATTTTTAAAGCTAAAAAAAATTCATTAGCTTACTTTTCAGGTTTCAAATCTCTATATGCGATATCTAATGAATGCAAATGACCAAGAGCCAAAGCAATTTCTGCTAGGTAGAATTTGACATCATCTTCAGTGAACATTATCTGAATTTTTTTGATTGCATAGTATAAAAGAAAAAGAAAAATGATTGGAATGGAAATAGGAGGAGCAAAAGAATCAAGAAAAGGAGATAGAGAGCGAACTATGATGAGCAAGATTGAAATAGTCTGTTATTCTTTACACTATTATTAATTTGTCAACTATTGAAAAATGATTAGACCAATTAATTCATCGTGTCAACAAGAAATAAGTCATTCTGTTTAGCTTATGAATCATTCAAGATAATCCATTGTCATTTTAAAAAATTTAAATGAACAGGAAAAAAATGAACAACATTAATTCGAAAAGACAATAATCAAAAAATAGAAAAAAAAATCAGCAAAAAATAGAAAGTATCAAAATTTATGCATGGAAAAAGATTTGAAACTAAAGAAAGTGGGTAAAAAACTACCAACTTCTTTAGACAGACGATTGAAAAGGTCTCCACCTGGTAAAAAATCAAGAATCAGGTATAATTTCCCCTCGGTTTGAAATGCTGCAATGAAAAAATTCCGTGAAGTAATTTAATGGAAAACAGAAAAGGCAGTTATTTCTGAATGTATTTGATTACAGTTGCTTTTTTAGAAATTTTCACAGTGTGATTTTATGAAATCGGAATTTTTTTTTTTTTACCATAATGAAGTCGAACAATGAACGGATGATGAAATCGAGCCAAGATATCTCGTTCCATTTTTGTACGATACCGATCACGAACTATGACAAACGTCAATAGTTTCAGTTTAAAACTAATCAGGAATTTCTGAAGCTATATTACCATTTCACTCTACATGCATGTCCAACATTCGCACTTATTTTAACAAAATTCTCAAATTCTCACTATTGTTCAACAATTATACGTTCTTAGCAAAAAATAAAGTATCGAATCAGAAAAAAGAAAGAGAAAGTACCTTTCAAAGTAGCTTTCTTCAAAATTTTCATAGCGAACAACTCGCCAGCATCACGTCCACGTGTTTTCTTCACAAGCAGTACTTTACCAAATGAACCCTTAAAGATATGCGTGCAGAAGTAATTCTATATACAATCAGGTTTAATATTAATTGTCAATTTGTCAAATTGTTCCAAGTTATCACTAATGTGTCTTTAAGAGGGGAATAATTGAATCTTTATCCGACAATATGGTACTTCTCCTTGATCTAGAGCTATGCTGTGATTGGTCTTCATTGTTGTTGTCCATCTCAATTACGATCAGCAGATTCAAGATGAGATTTCGTATATCACATGAAAAATTGAAATAAAACCAAAAAAAAAACATCAAAAATCAATCAATTGCTTCAGATATCTTAAAAGTAAAGAAGAGCACACTTTTATGTATGTCACGCTTTAGCCGCATAAAAACGGAAGCTTACTTGCCCAATCATAGATAATAATTCAAACTGTGATGGGTCTGCTTTTTCACCCTCCTTGGCAATTTCAGTAATCTCAATTTCTGACGTTAGGCCTGCTGCTTTTGTTGTGGTACTGTCAGTAGTAGCAGCATCGCTTATAGTACCAACATCACTTGCTGTTGATAGTGTCACATCTGAATCGTTCTCCAATGTATAATGCTGCAAATAGAGAAGAGTTTGTAGACAGCGCTATATTGTAGACAGTATTTGAGATAAATTACTTTGCTGCTTGCAAAGGGACTTCGATACTACATAATAAATTCAAGAAATGCTCAGGTCTGATTGGTGAGCACCGCACAAAAGCTTTAAACTGCTTCGAAATGATATATTTTGTGATAATTTGAACTTACGTCTTCAGCTTCATTTATATTACGAAGAGGATTCTTATTATCCCACGGAATATCGCATCGTGGGGCTAACGGCATATCCCGATGCCACTGTCTTTTTTTTACTTCAAAGTTCTTTCGTGATACTATAAATTGTTAAAAATTAAATTTAGACCTTAATTCAAATTTCTGAGTAACGGACAGAACAAATGAGATATACAAATAACACAAATTTGTGATAGCAGAATGGACAACAGAGCAGTTGCAGAATTGGACAACGGGATAGCTGGACAATTGGGCATTGGAACAGTTTGAAGAAGAAAATATTCAGGATTTGTACAACTTGAAAAATCTATTTAATGAATTTGAGTGGAAAAAGCAAAATACATTACTTAATAATATGTGTTGAGTAATTTTTAGACAAGATGCGTGAGGCCGATTTTTTTTTCTTCATAACAGAAGCTAATATTCGGTTACTCAGTTATTTAGAGCTATAATATTATTTGTTATTTGTTCATCATTTATGCCTCTCCCCCTTTTCTACGCAGCAAAATTATAATTTTTTTTGATACGGAATAATAATCTATTCGAATCTAAAACAATTGTTCTCCTTAATTCCGAAATTATTCATCACTTCCTCTAAGAGCACAACACATAATAGCGGTCATAAAATTTAATTTTTTTTTTCATTATTTTGATAATAACCTAATGCGCATACCCATTGCAAGTATACCACAGCAGCGATTATACAGCATGCACAGGAGAAATCATCATCCATAATTTATCTCAAGCGAGTGTTCTAAAAATGATTTAGAGGACTTTTTTCATTTTCACGCAAAGAAAAGATATTTTTCATTTTAGTTTGATAAATAGCTGTTTTATTTTTCATGTTTTTCTCAAGAAACTATAAATATTTGAGAAACAAAGGGAAAAAATTTTTTTGGACAAGAATCTTTAATAATTTTAATTATGACTAAAATACGAAGAGAATGTAGCTGGACGAAATAATATGCAAAGACTTGACAAATCTTTTTCTCATATCTCCAAATACTAGCTTACTAAAAATTTTGTACTTACTTACAATTTTAATTAGCTAGTCACAGCTGCAATGTACCAAATTTTCTCCTAAAGATATCATTTCATTTCAGTTATAAAATTTTCAATAAACAAGGCAATATGAAAATCATTCTAACTGCTAATCTTTTCAATGCTGCTGGAAATGTTTAAGAATTAAAATGAAAGTTAGCAAAAGCAAACTGAAAAAAGAGAATGAAAACTTTTAGCTTTGCACCGACTTAACTTTTAGCCAGTTTTGACATTCAGATAACCATTTTATTTCTGGAGTGTAAATGTCTCTTCCTACTCTTATTAATAAGCTTGAAGCACACTAAATCAATGAAATGAGTTTAAAATTTCCATCAAATAAGATTGCCAAAATCAATAAACACTAAAATGTTTGAATTACAATGTAATTCAAGAAGTTAAAATTGGATAGAAATCAGTAATCGGCAATTCATTATTATTTGCCAGGATGACAGATGAAGAAAAGTAATTTTTTAATTAAAAAATATTAATTAACTGCCTTTTGATTTATTTCATTTTTGCAGTAATGCTAAAATTTTGTGATTTCGAAAAAATTTCATACCTAATGAAACGCAACAAAATTTTTAGTGAAAAAAGAATGAATCCTTCGAGCATTGTAATATCGGAATTTTTATTCAAAATGATGTCTAACTAATACATTTTTATATATCATAAAAGTGTCATAATAAAGGTCATTAGTAACGGCCAAAATTAGTCAAGATAGAAATGACCATGGTACTTCCGGTTATTGTGATGGACACAGGTGAGAGAACAAGAATTGTTTATACTTATTGAAAGTATGAAACATTCTTAATAAGGTCATTTGGTATATTAAGTTGTCAGTGTTTGAACTTTCCAGTCCTAGCCCGTCGTTAGTCCATTGGCCTAGTTATTGTTTCGAGGAAACATATTTGCTCTACGCAACAATATGACTAATTTGTACATTCGAAGAAAGTTAAACATTGATATTTGTAAATCGCTATTTTTAATAAGATATCATCATCGGCTTCTCTCTTTCTTTCATTTCATTGATATTTTATATTTATTACGGAAACTGGTTCACAAAAGGAGAGAAGATATTTGAGATCAGTCGTCAGTTAACGGTTCATTACTAGTTGTGACAACTTCCATCATAATCGCATCGGTCCTAATATAACTGACTACGGCAGCGATAATGTCAACCCCTAACATTTCAAAGGTGACAACATTTCCCTGCAATTCGTTCATTCTTGCTTCTTTATTAAATAATCGCTTCTTTAAGCTTTGTACACTTATTAACTAACAGATGACGCATCGCCTTTGTCATAACCGTAATGCAAGACACTTAAAGTAAAATCTATCAGACGCAGGTTTTGGATAACCATGAAAGAATTATAAGATGCAGGATAAAATATAGCTTAATAAAAAGCCGTGGCATAGGTGCAAAAGCTTTTTAGAAGACAGAGCAAGCAGTTATGATCTGCAACAGCAAACATTTTACAGCCAGTTTGGAAATAGTCATTTGAAAGAGGACTGCATGAGGATTATCATCGGAAAAGCGTGAGATGAGGTCAACATTCATTACGTTGTTTTTCGTGAGGTCAACATCCATTACGTTGTTTTTCTTTAATAAGAAGAAAAGAAAGATTAAGACCTCAGCAACTTCAATTTTCAATGTATCATTCTTATTTCGATAAGTGTTTCAGATATCAAAAGTTGAATACTAGAACGTTTCAGTTACAGAAAAAAGTCAACAGATTGACATAGGAAATATTCCTCCATTTTGACTGTGCATAGATCAAAATTGTTCATATTCTCAATGTATCTTGATAGGAGATTTTTCATTATGTGCCTATATCATTGAAGAAAATATTCAGTCTAGAATCAACAACCCCATTTATTCTTTTATTAATCCGAGCAAAGACAATTACAGAAAGTGATTTCGTGCAGATTTCTCATTGGAAAGAAAAAAAAAAAAAAAATGACCCTCACATATAATTTAATACAATAGGCTTGAAAACGATAAGTGGGGGAGTATTTGCAAAAATGACCTGTAGAAATGGATAGAGTGATATGTTCAATAAGCTCACAGGTCATCAGAGTTGTTAATTAATCTGATAGTGCCAAGTTACAATCGCTTAGTAATAACAAAAATGTCAAATAAGTAAAATGGGTCAGAAAAACTCAAATGTTCGAAATATTGAAGTATATACGAAGTATTACGAAGAATTGCAAATAAATAAAGCTAAATAAACAATGAAATAATGATAAAAAATAATTTGGATAAAGTATGAGATGTTGATAAGAGTTTTGGAATAACAAGAGTGGAGATTGTGGAGAAAGAGAAATAGATATTGAATTAAGAGAGATATTTATATGAAAGAATGATTTGATAAGTGTGACAATGATGACAACACCTTCCAATAAGATAGAAGCATTAACCCACAATAATACATCAAAATCGACGGAATGAAATGGTTGTAATAAATATGAGTGCATAAATGGTAAATGATAACGGCCTTATTAGTTAATGAACCGATTAAATAAAATATTTCAGATGGCATGACAGAATTTTAGAATACATTACTAGTGATTGAATATGTTTAGCAAATCTGTTATGGCTACAGTTAAATTTATTTTTACTCCGGAACTTTTCAAATATTCATTATACTGAATTTCTAAACGAAATTAAGATATTCGTATAAAACTGATTCATATGCAATTCTTGATTCGCCTAGTGCATCTCTTTCCATTCTAGAAGAATTGTGTATATGAAATAACAATGAGTAAACAATAGAAATCATTTTGAATTCAGGTAATTTTATTATTATAAACACAGAACATATAAATACACACACGTACATAGAGAATTGCAATTTTAACTTAAGCTTATATGCTCCTAACGTTAAAGTTCATCTGATATTATATTGACGCACTATCATTTATATTGATCTTATATAATGAAATGGATACAGCATAATCTACTTGAAAAAGTACCACCTGATCGATTAGTTTCTAAATATTTCAAAATCGAGCCTTCATCATTTTCTCACATCTGGTGTGGTCTATTACATTATGCCAACATTTTAATAGCAAATATAATGCCATGTCATGTTTTCATTGCTTCCAGAAATATTACGGTTGAAACAAAACCATTTAAAGAGCAAATATTATGCGCATTCATCGAAACAATTTAAAGCTTTACTGTAATTGCCACTCTCCATAAAGTCCCCGAAATATGGATTTAGTGGAATATGAATATGAAGTATACAGTTCGAAATATAATTCAAACCAATGCTCTCTCACATAAAATGACCAATTGGGAAATCTTGAGATTGAAAACTTAGCAAATTCTCATAATTTCTGTGCACCAATTTAATGATCGGCGAATGAAATGGACAAAGTTCAAAAGAGAATTTTTTGTACTTTTTTATTGTTTTTTCCGAACAAAAATCACTGTGTCATCATCAATTGCAAAAAGCTATCGAAAATTTTTGAACATTTTAAACACATAACAAAAAAAACCAATAAGAAAATTTACAATTCCATAAGTAAAATAGCTTGCATTTGCTTCCATCTTAATCCCTTACTTCATTCATTTGGCTTCCTTGAAAGCAAAATTAAGGCTAGCATAGGAAACTGCTATAATGCAAGATGAAATTTTTATTGAAAAATTGTGTAAGTGCAATTGGAATTTCGATCAATAAGCCTAGTAGGGCAGCTTTCAAGCGTGCACTCAAGTAATTTCATGTAAAACATAAAATGGCCAAGAATGATGTGACATTCTGATAACAGTAGCATATGAAATAGGTTGCATAGTTGCTTACAATGCAGTGTAGTGCAATTCATATTTAGCAAAAGTGGAAAAAAGCACCTTTGAAAAGGTAACAAAGTGATACAATTCTCAAATAAACAAATTTTCAATCTTTTATTACAATTTCAATTATCTAGGATCCTAATTGCAAATTCCAGTTGTATTCCGGCTCTTTTTCCTGTTTATTCTCAAAAATGTCAAGAATAAATGTTTGTTCATAGAACTAGCAGATTTCATTATTTTTGCTATAAAAAATTCTAAAACTGTTGAGAAAGAGCAAAAATGCAGCAACACAAGATTTAAGTGTGGAAAGATGAAAGCGGAATATCAAAAAAATGAGAAAAGGAAAGGAAAATTTTGTGAAAGATTTTAAATGAGGCAGTAAAATAAGAACAGATATTAAAATAACAATGATGGACAGCACGAAAACAATCATTCAGACATGTTGTAGAATAGAATCAAATGCAGCACCAACATTCACAGATTTGATAAAGCTTAAATCATTAGTGGTTTGATCGATGAAGTAGTACTGATTAGGAAATAACAACGGTTAAAGGATTGCCATAAGTTCGGAAAAGTGAGTGGAAAACAAAAAATTCGATAATAAACATTCTATACAACACAGAAATACTGCAAGGAATGTGACATTAAAACGTCCATGACAACAAATCAAGTTTAAGTTCACAGAATAAAAGTAGAAGTACAAACAGAGAGACATGAAAAGAGGAAAAAAACAAAACATAACCTTACTTTCCCTGTAAAAAAAATTAATCGCAACGTTTTTAATAACCGGTATTTCTGTAGCTCTAAATAATGGTCAGTTTGTTAAATTTCATTTGATAAATTACAAATGCTACGTTAAAATTTAGCAAAAATCCTTCAACCTATTACAAATCATGCTTATAAAACGAGCAGTAAATCACTTTCTCTAAAAATGCACAAAAAAGTACACAAGATAAAAGTAAAGGTATGTTAAAGAAGGTAAATTATCCAAGTAGCTGCGGCACTGCAATTTCGAAATTTATAAGTATTATCATCACAACAATGGAAAATAAAATGAGACCAAACGGAATATGCATTTCATTTCATTTTTTCTCGCTTACCGTATAAATCAGCTAAATTATTAAAGCGTGGACCCCATTTTTCAATCTGAAAATTAAAGAATTCTGATAATTTTATAAAGCAATATTAATATTTGAACTAACTTTAGATATTTTTAGTATATATAATGCAGTACTACACAGTAATTACAGTGTAGCTAAGATAAAAATAAAATTTTAAATCATAATTCATGATTTATTGTGAAATTAATTCTGAGAAAGTGTTAGTTGTCATTCAAATGAAGAAATGCTGACACAAAAGATGAATTCTGTTGATTGTAATTCATAAATTTCAAAAAGTAACCAAGCGAAATTTGTGACTACTGCCAAGAGTGAAATTTCATGTATATGCAGTAATATGTTAATACTGAAATTCATCCATTCAAACGGTCTTGATCATTAAGTTCAATTCCGATAGAAGTATACTTACCTCTTGATCAAGACTACCCGGAGGAGCTGCATCATCCGCTGATTCAAGCGATTCAAGTGTTATCCTAAAATCCTTAAATTTTAAGATGTGAGAATAAATTTTAAGATGTTATTTCAGCGTATTGTTCCAAGCCTATCTGAGTTTCACATCTTACATTTGTCAATCACCATATCCAGAAAGTCTAGAAAAGAAAAAACAAAGTGTGGAAAAGTAACGGATGACGAGCCTCGATATATTATCGCCTTCATCATCGTAAATTCGTAATTCATCATATGGTGCGGTAGCATCTGGATCTGCCTCCAGATTCTTGATTCTGCTGTTAAGTTTATCATCTAAAATGTAAAACATAAAACAAACTGAGTCCACATTCAGAAGTCACTCTGTAGAAGTACGAACAGTATAACTCATCAATAAGGCTTAATAAGGTTGATAAGCAAGGCAATATCAGTCGCTAAAGTTTCCCGTCCAATAAGTAAGATTGCGCAGTTTTTAAATTATCATAAAGCAGCATCTTTTGGGTTCATTCTTTGAAAATATGTTTTGCTGTATCTCGATACTTCTCCACCGTGAACAACTTTTATGAATTGAATATGTTCACAATATAGAAATATATCAAAATGAAAGCACAAATATAGGAGAAAATTATAACGGCTAAATTTTTGAAATTTTAAATATTTCTATAACTAAATTTTTGAAATTCTACTCCAAAATTGTTTTCAAAAATTTTTTAAATTTTAAACCTATTGGAGCACGTTGAGTGGAATACACAGGTTGTGCGTAGCCATTTATACCATTTTCCTCGATTGGTATAACCGGCTTACGAAGATTGGTGATATTGTACTGGTCATTGTCCGCTTCACCGCCACCTTCTAAATCATATGGTCGCAAATTATCGCGATTCAGCTCTTCTGGACGAACAGGCTCAAATGGTGGTGTATGACGTCGAGTGTACACAATCATCATCAGAACCATCACTATAAATTGTTTTACATAATTTAGCAAGTAATATGGAAGCATAAGAGATATTCGTTTCAAGAAGTTCTAAAAATATAATTATTTCAATTCAAAATTCAATTTTTAAATAAAACAAAACAGCCTACATACTAATTAATAAAATCAAGCATATAAGGATGAGAATGATCGCAGGACTAGAAATGCCAAGGCTGCTAACAGCTAATGTTTCGCCACAACCGACCAATTCGCCCTTAGCTCCAAGAAATACCTATAATGAAAATTTCATTAACTCTTCAATTTGCTTTTAGTGCTTGAAAATCTCTCATCTTCCAGCAAATGAAGTTAAACACTTAATTGGCTAATAGAAAGTAGAAGAATGAAGAACGATAAACTACCTGGGCACCTTCTGGACACGTACAGAATGGTCCTTTCCAAAAATCGACACAAACAAAAGAGCCAGCGCAGTATGTAAATCCGACATTAGCGCATGTCTTTCGTTGTGAGCAACCACTCACTACACCTTTCGATTGTTTCACCGATATGATCGAATCACTACCTCTTTGGACATAGCCACTTGACAATTCCTCACTCTTCATTAGCGGTAAATTGATGTGCTGCCAACGAAAAGTACCAACACAACCCTGGAAGAGAATCCCAATTAAGTAGATACAGTTGTAAAAGTTTTATCGACCACGTCATTACTAAAATAATCATTTCATAGCTACCATCGATAGGAAGCGATCGTTATATTCTGACCTAAAATCAGTATGGCAGATAATAACAAGCCTTTTGACCTTTTATAGATAGATACAGTTATTACGCAAAATCAACATTTGAAGAAAGAAACAAATGAAAGATTATTTCTTTCCTTCCTTTGCTTCACATTACATGAAAATCGGTTGAACCGGAGAAAAACTGTTTACCCTGAAGCCTTTGGCACCTTGAACACTTAAAGCACCAAGAAGTAGTTCGTTTATATCAATCTGATATGGAACTTTGAGCGGATTTAAAGGCATCACTTCATGGTAAACACCGTCGACGGATAAAGAAGCACTAAAACAAAAAGACAATGAAAAATAAATGTCGCTAAAATTATAAGTTTTTATTCATATGAAATATTGAAAATTTACTTTTCTAAGCTTTTTCTAAGCTAAAAAGAATAAAAACAAACCGAACAGGGCTTCTAGAAAATTGCATCCAGTAAGAGATGTTGTCCCGAAAATGAAAATCACTTAATTGTAATTCTACCGGTGTATTAGAAAGGGCAGCAGAACTAGAGCTGAAGTCAAATTTCGCTGTCGGTGAATAATTTTCAATCGAAGTGCTGATATACTGAAAGAAAAATGAAAATCAAAAATTGTCACATAATTCGAAGTTCAATTCTGTTTATCCTTTCTTTGAAGATTTCTTTTCTAATCATTAAAATTCCAGTTTGAATAATGAATGAAAGTGACGACTTTTAATTTACTTTTTCACCAGCACCAGCGAAGCCAAGTTCTCCAGTTCCAGCATTAGCTTTACCAGGTAGGAATAGCACATCCACATTTGTTGTCTTATCTTCCAGATCTACTTTCATATCATATTCGACGAATGATCCAGGACCAAATTCGACCCATTTAATTAGAGTATCACATCGATCGCCACCATAGCCTGGGTCACATAAACATTTCGGCACGTTCGACTGTAAAGAAAACTATGTTTTGAAAATTTTCTTGAGACAATACCAAATTGAAGAAAAAATATTAAGATAAATAAATCTTTTTAAAAGAAACATTTTGTTAATTTGGTTTCATCTATTAGTAATAACTGGTCTAAGAATTAAATTTATGTCTGTTTCAAAATGCAATTTTATCTTCGAAAATTTCCGCCCAACAAGTACCCATTTAACCCACAATACTTAAAGCTTCACAAAAAAATCACTGACCACTAAATCGGAAATACATTCCCCGTGAATACAATATGGCCCACTGATATCATTTAAACCACAAATTGATTCCGTAAGTTGACAGCCAATTTGTGTGTGCTCTTCACTAGCGTAATCCGGAACACCCAAATCATATAGTTCACTGTTCACTATCAAATTACGTATACAACCTTTGAAGTTCATCGTAAAGGATGTTATCACTCCTGGATAACGATCTTTTCCAGATAACAGGGCGACTCCACCAATCTAAATTTTAATTAAAAGAAATATATATTACTATTATTATTATAGATTTAAAAAAAAAAAAAAAGATATCACTAATAATTCAGCTGCAATATTGTTTTTTCATATTCTTCCAGTATAATTTATCAGTGATACCGTTACCATGATTTTCAAAATTTTAATAAGTACCTGTAATGGTGTTACAACATTTAACCGTTCATCATCATCAGCTGTTATTTTAACACGACGACAAGAAGAATCATCGATACCAATAATTTGATCACCAATTCCAATGGGTACAACTGTATAACAGTTATCAATTACCAATTCAATATGCTGCAATGCACAATAATCACAATAACTATAACAATCAAATTACTTCCACTTCATTATTACTAATTTCTATGAAGAGATGAATTTCTAATAGAAACAAATTACGATAAAGAATAGAAACCTTGCCATCCTGATATAATGTAACTGTATGCCATTTTCCATCATTGAGTGCATCCGAGCTTGGAATCTGTATTGGATTAGCCACAATACCATTAAACATGAGATCAGCTTGTATGTGACCAGCGACCAACCGCAGGACCACATAATCTTTATAATCTGCTCGTCCGTATGTATTATTATCACCCATTGGACCATTATACAGCAATAAACCATTAGCCTGCCTAGAATTGAAATTCTTTCAAAATTCATTAAAAAATCACACAGTTGATCATCGATTGACGAAAATATGCAATTCAAAAAACAAAAAGATTTTATGATATTTAGAAATACAGACAATGAATAATCGAAAGGAACTAGTATTGACTAAGGATACTTCTTCAGCTAATTAAATAATTCAGAACTCCGAGGAGTTATCAATGGGGCGAGAATATACTGTCATAAAAGAGATTGCAAGAAAAAAGGACGGAGATCGGATTTTATATTAGTAAGATATTCCTGAAATGATAAAATCAATAATGTTGTTTCAATTGAAATAACAATTACCTAGTCAAAAACTGTAAAGAGATGTTCAACGATGTACATGCCGGGACTGGCTTAAACCAAGCAAATCCTTGTCCATCAAAAGAACGTGTAGTACCTTGACATCGTAAACCTTTCAGAAAATTATTACGGCATTCACAGAAGAATCCAGGATATGTGTTATGACAAACACCGGAATTCAGACACAAATTTGCCTGACATGATGAAGGTGGTGTAAAAACTGGACAGATGCAAGTATCATTAGACCATGCATTTACACCAACAACAACTGTTTGATTAGCAGATACCACGATACCTTGCTGAAACATAAGCATAAAACAAAGAATGTGGAGATAGACAGTTAATGAGACTATTTCTACATAACCTATGATCTCTTCTTATATTTATTATTATATTTATAAAGCTCTGAATATAGCAGGCAACAGCAATTATTGAAGTAACCAATTTCAAGTTTTACTAAAGTCTTCATAGACTGACAATGAAATTTCTAAAAATGGAATTTCTGAAATTTTCCGAAAAATACGATAACGAATCGACCTCGTCAGCATGATTCACAGTTTGACATCCTTTGTCACATACAGTAAATTTGCACATATCAATACCAGCTGATACGATTGTAGCACCAATTACTTTTTCGAGTTCACTACGATATTGCGCAATCAAACCATTCAATAAGACCGGACTTTTATATGGACTACCGTCAGCCGAAAAACGGACATCCAATACAGTTGGAGCATCATTTTGCAACACCATTTGATCTTGCTAAAAAATTTCCCCAACTTGAAATTTTCGAACTTTAATTAAGCTACGTTGCATATCACATAAAATGTATGTCAATGATATTTCGTGAGTTATATAATGCTTTATATTCCAGGAACATTTAACTCATTTCATCATTACGGAACTGTTTTATTTTGTGAGTAATCAACGTTAAATTACAAAAATTACCCTTCCAAAATAATTAAAATCCAATATTTTAATAAAGAAAATCTTGGATAAAGCAACACTGACATCACAACTGTTAATGATGAAATTTTAGGAAATAACAAACTTTGATAGAGAAGACGTCCAATTCAGAATTTCCATCTAAATATTCATTCATTTTATTCACAAATCGACTCATCGGACTAGATCCGGTCGAATCGACTCTAATGAAACTTCCTGGTGAATCAAGTCCATTAGGCGATAACATAATTCTTATTGCACCCTGTAGATTAACTTTTACAAATTGTTTATTCAAGAAATTTTAACCAAAGATATATTTCAAATAAATGGAAAAATTCTTTTTCAGACTATAAATGAGAAAGAGAGAAAAAAAAAAACCTGATTCTCGAAAGCAGCAGCAGGTACCATCTTTACAATGACATTAACAACACCTTGTGCTTTCTCATTACGTCGTTTGTCAACAACGTTAGCAGTCATTTGATATGTTCGAGATGGCATATTGGCATCCATCGTGATCTGAAAAATTGCAGTTTGAAGATCTCTGCAAAAAAAGTAGCTTACTATTTAACAGACTTGATAAGACCATTAATTGGTGATAGTTTCAACTCAATGTTTCAGTATTATGAAATGGCAGTAGTTTTTATCTGTCCCGGTTCAACTCCTTTCTTCTCATTTCTGATTCTCTGTTTTTTTTTTAGCATAATTTTGTACATAAATTGTTTATACTCATCTTTGATATTAGACTGACCATGTAAGTTTTGCAAGAAATGAAAACAAAAAATTACCTCTCCATTAACAGCAAGATTGAAACCAGGTAAAGACTTGCCAGGTGCCCATGAGAATACTTTATCTGGTAAATCCCAGTCATCTTTATCCTCAACATATATTCGTCCAATTATTGTTTTCTCGAGATGACCCAGATAACTATTTACAAAAATGTTCATTTCGCCATCTTTCATCGGACTATCATTCTGAATCAAATAATCCACATACTTTAAAATGGATTTAAATTATTTTAATATAATTTGAACTAGCTACGAACCAATAGAAACAAGAAATTGACTTTTGTAATAAAAAGCAATTCAGAATAATTACATCTGGATATACGACAAGCATTTCCCTAAAACTTTTAAATCGCTAGGAAATTACTTTAAAATTTGAAAACTCAAAAATTAAAAGTCTTAAAGAAGTGCAAAGCAAAAATCTACTTTAAAAGAATTAACATTCTGAGGCATTCCAGCTAAATTTCTTCTATTTCCAATGTTGAATTTAAAAGCTCTAAAGAGAGAAAAGAAAAAATGAAATATTTGATTTTCCGTAGAAAGCAGCAACGTAAATTACAGCATAAAATATTTAATAATGAATAGTATTCAAAAAAAAAAAAAATTAACATTGCTCTCACCCCTACCCTAAGCTCAAAGGATCAGTCGACAATGACACTCACAATTTTTCATTTATGAGCAACCTTTGACCCAGAAGCACGAATGAAAGGTAACAGAACACATCAAGCAAGACCTATTATTATTTCTCAGCAGCTGCAACGAATCAGACTGTTTCATAAACGAGGAAATTCGTTGGAATTTTTAATTATGGACTGCACGCTAATTATCAAGCGTTTAGATTGCTTTTATTCCTACTACAAAAGTACCGAAACTATCCAAACCTATACGACGAAATCTAATCCGACCGAAAAATGAAATAATATTCATTATTGCAATATAAAAAGCAGCATGAAATTGTTTTACAGAAGACATAAAAATAAAGGAATTGTGATTTGCGGTATTTTTCATATGAGCAGAGCTAATTTCGTTCCCTTATTGAGTTTTTGATAATTAGCATTAAAGAGACTGTAGTTTATTATTGGGCTTTCTTTTCAATTACAAAACATTTATTTCTCTCTCTTTGCATTGTATGAAACACTCGTCAAAAACATAACTATCATTAGCAATTCATCTAGTTTAGACATATCCTACACGGATCCTTATGTTTATATTATCTGAATCATGATTCCTGGTAAGAACTATTCAATGAAAAATACCTCATCACCAATGATAATGTAAACAGAACGTTCCGACTGTAAACCACCAGAATCTTTCAGAATTATTGGGATCTCGAGTTGCTTTCCTGGAAACTCAGCTTCGCGATCTAATCGCTGTTTTGCCGTAACAATCATCGAACCATTACCATTATCACCGTCTCAAATAAATAAATTTCAAATTCTATGCCAGTTTTTTATTTCAGTTCTCAGACTTCATTTTTTGACCAATATCTATACTTGGATTTGCCAGCAAACTAACTTTTTGCCAGCAAAGTAAGAACTAGAAAATTACAGGAAATATTTTCTATAAAAATGTAAACGTTTTATCATAACACATCAAACGTTGTAATAATCGTAAAAAGCCATGATCTGCAGATGATCAATAAGCAATTAAACCAATAAAAAAATTACTTTTGTTGTAGACTACATTTAGATATGCACCAAATTTGAAATCTGATGCTAATTTCATCAGGAAGGGTGGTCCATTCTCACTGAAATGAAAATTTAAAGCGTAAAGTTTGGATAAATCAAAAAGAGATACAGAGTAAACAACAAACAAGCAAATCTTTGTCGAAAAAAAGAAAATAAATTCTTTGGTCACATACATAGTATCCGGATCATATGCTCGTATCTCACATGTAGGTTGCATTGTTGGATCGGTATTTTCCATGAAAACGCATGGATTGGGTACCGTATATGGCACCGGTGCATTATCGTTAACATCTTGCACATAGATTTCAATCGTTTGAAACCCAACATTTCCAGCTGAAAGTTAACAATAAGTAATACAAATGAAACAAGAAATGAATTAGCCAAGTACAAATAATCAGACTGTGTGTAGAAAGTTAAAGATAGCCTAGAGATGAAAGAAACTTATCACATCGTTATGTTAAAAAAAGATGACATCAGAGTTATTTCACATATCATATTTTTATAAAATATGAACAAACCAGAATCAAATGCCTCAACAATTAAATTGTATTTCGGGATCTCTTCACGATCGAGCCGTTGGGCAACACACAGCGACCCACTCTGATCGATTGAAAACTGACGTTTTGGATCAGTTTGCCGATTGATTCGGAATCTAAAGTTAAATGTTCGAAATAACTTTAGCTTGCAATTTTTCCTTTAAATAGTGAATTTTTCAGGAAATCCAAGAGAATCCCTTTTTCGTTAATAGCAGTCTGCTTTCCTTCCACAAATCTAAATGTCAGTGGATACTTCATTAGCGTTCCTATCCAATAAATACAAGTAACATAACATGGAGCAGACTCAATTAGTTTCAGTCGTATTTATAGTGATGTCTATAATTTATGCATCCTTTTTTCCACTTCATCGATATAAATTAAGTGGGTAAGCAAATGTGCCAAAGGATGTTTATGTTAAAATGAAATTAAGAATTCAATTTAATAACAGAGTTCTATTCCTTCCCTATTTGCATATTACTACATCGTCCTGATTCATTTAATTAGATAGTAACTTTCATATCAAATTGGGGGAATGATTCATTCAAACACGTTCACTTTATATTTAACAAACGTTCTACTTTTCTTCCATCCGTGTTTGAAATATAAATTCTATTAATTTAAACTTATAACTTAAATTTTCAAAATCTTGAACTTTCAAAGAAAAAATCTGTCATTCTTGATTTTTATTCATCTATGAAACATCAGTATTAACTAAGATTTCTGAAACTTTCAACATTCTTGAATTTAGACTCTTCCAACTGCTTAGAAAACTGAAACTCTTCGGATTCCTTTTAGAAACCTCTTTTAAGGTAAAGAAAAATTTTGAATTCTCCAACTAATTTTCATAATCTAAACTTAAAAGAGACACCAAACATAACATATGGTTAGAATGCAATGGTAATTATTTGTTTCTTGAAAGATGTCATGCCATTTTATTTATGTATGATTAAGCAAGCCATTCAGAGCAATGAGCTAATGCATTTCAGCTTTGTGTATTTAGTGATATAGATGCGTGACTCTTTCGACAGCTCCTTCTATTACGATTTTGATGGTCAGTCGTAGAACTGGAAATATTTGTGAATTTCTTTCTGTTCTATCTCTTACACTAAATACTATTTCTTGTAGTATGTATTCAAGCTTGTTACGACGATAAAATCTGAGACAAATAGCAACTATCGTGGTTGAAAGGGTGACAAGAGTGTCAATCCAATAAAATCCCCCATGGCTTTTTCAACAATTTTAAATTTAGATAAAACTATTCAAACAAATGCATTCTCTTGTAAAAGTTTATAAAAACTACAGCCGAATAATATATCATCATCTATTTCAATCGCCATCCCGGTGGAATCAATGACAACGGTGTAATTAAGTCAGAATACACTAAAGTGTAGGCAGAAATGATTTTCTTAAGGGAATACAAAAAAAAAATTCGATTTTATCTCTCTTTGCAAATAAAAAGTGAACTAAGCTACTGCGAAGGTAAAAACTACAGATGTGATGTCGAGATAAGTCGATAATTACAACACCTAATGTTAGAGGGTTAATCCTCGTTTCTTGATTAATTAGTAAACATTATTCAAGTTTCTCTGTTACCTCTATAATTATAGGACAAAATAATTAGAATCCTTTTATTTTTTTTCCACTAGAAAATTCTTAATTGAGCATGTTCTGACTAATTAATAAATAATTTCAATTCCTCTCTCTTCTATTCCTTTTTTTCGGAAAGATCAGCAAGATTTTCTTCCTCTCATTGAGCACTAGTAATCCAAATCACGAACTGAGAACTACAATTAGTTCTGCATGGCAGAAGTTCTGAATTCGGATTTTGATTGATATAAACCGACAGTTCTAATCATAAGAGGGCAATGGACTGCTTGATATAAATGGACAACTATCTCAACCATAAATGAAATAACAAACTTAATAAATAACCTGCTACTAATTCTTTTCACCTACAAACTCATAATTTCTTTCCCTTCTCTTCATTGCTTATCAGTCGGATAACAATCAGTTCTAATGACAGCTAATTAATTACTCCGTCATTTACGAGAAATCCTGAATGATAGGTCTATCATCTTCCCTTGAATGTAACTTGCTGTGCAATATAAATGCATATTTATCATCGGAACAAGGATAAATAATGAAAAGTAATAATGGGGAAGAGAATGTTATCTCCGTAAAATATCAAAATCATCTCAACTTCCTGGTCATTAACCAAAATTTTTGAATTTCAGAAAAACGCTTAAATTTCTTTCCTATCTATCTTTACGACACTTCGTAACTGAAACAATTACAGTGGAAATCGTTTATCGAATCGGTCAAATGGAGAAATAACAAGCACATACACACATACATACAGGCAGACATGCATAAATATACATACACATACAAATACACACATGCATACATCAGTGACTAATTCTTTAGGGTTAAATTTCCAAATATTTAAAAAATTCCAAAAATTTCATTACAGTTTAAATTGAAAAAAGTTAAGGACTTTATAAATGCTTAGAATGCACTTGTGTTAAAGTAAACCAAATAAACCATTAATCATACACAAGTTCTGAAGTAATTTTTATTCTTAGGGACAGATGACTGTAAAAGATAAAATCAAAAAAAAATTTTTTTTTTACCATTTATACGGCACAGATTAGAGTTATTCGTATGTAAAAGGTTAATCATGTAATGAATGGATATAAGTCGCCGATGTTTTAAAATCTTTAGTAAGCTATCAGCTAATTTATTTAAATTTTTTCTGAAAAATAAACTTACGTTAAATTATGTGTCATTGAATCCTTATCTTCGGCACGAAATGTTGCAATCAATGTGCCTACAGGTGTATCTTCCGTTAAATTCTTGGTTAGCCTTACCACAATATCACGCTGGTTTTTACCGGCAAAATTCAGGAATCGTGATTGACTGGGGTAGGGACCGTGAAAGAGCTGTGATAACTCCTGGGCTTCTACTACTATTGATGTACACAACGCTGTCAGGAGGAGTCCCCAAAATACAGAATTTCTTGAAATTTTCGAATTTCTCGGAATAACTTTAACATGATGATCATTCAAACAGTCCACAGAAAGCTGACAATTCTGTGAGTCAACATATTCCTGCTGAAAGTTTAGCAGCGAGACGGAATTAGTTACAATACTGGTACTAGTATCGATAGACTCACATTGCGGTATCATTTGTATCCGCATCCTGCACCGTGAATCTGGCAACTTCTTTGCCGAGCCATGCATCTTCATATAACTGGACATGCTGCGGTCCATTGATGACCGGCGGATTGTCATTCCTATCCTGGAGCTCGATGTACAGTTTAGTAGTTGCGTAGTATCGGCCATCATAAACACGAATATCTAGCGTGAAACCGTCACGTTGTGCTGGATCTTCGTAATCTAACCGCTACAACGAAAAATGATATTTTTGAAGAATATTTTTCATGAGAGCAATCTAGGAACAGGTTTTTTCAGTTTCACTCCGTTGTAGGAAAATAACTTTTCTTCCGGATATCGAACTGTTGACAATAGATAGGACTGGTTGAAGTGATTTTCAAAATGAGTCAGATGCAAACGAGGTTTTTGAAATAAAAGAAGCCGCGAAGAGCAGGCAGGCACAATTTGGGTATCTGTTCCTATGGCAGTGAATCAGCTTATTGTATATCACACAGGTTTGTTGACGAAGGCAGTTTGATGATGAGAAAGTAGTGAAGGAGAGATTGGAAAGAGACAGTGTGACTGATAAGGAGGAAGAAAATCTTGAAGTGACGAAAACTAATACAGCTTTAGCACGGCAGTGACATGGACCCTAATTATAAACTCTCTTCGGGTTCTTCCGAATTTTCCAAAAGTTCAAATATTTGTATGAATCCTGAAAAGGAATGAATTATAAATGACAACGATATATTTAAAGAATGCATGTAAGTTGTTGCAGAATCGAACGTAGAATGCTATCTGATAACGAAGAATATTATCTGATAACGAAGAATGTTATCTGATAACAAGAAGTGTTGTCTGGTAAAAAACATTCGATATTCATTCTTCAGTTTACATGCCAAACATCAGATAAAAAAACATTTGGCTAATGAATCAATGAATCGTCCATCAATAACTGACCAATATAAATGTGTAGAAAAGAAGAATAGGTAAGACTGGAGCGAATGAGAAATTAGGAAGTAAAGGGCATAGGAAGTAAAGTAAAGGACAAACTATGAAAAAGAAGCTTAACCCTTAGCTTATTTTTGCAACAACATGACATTTCTTACAGATACAAGCAGAGGAAAAAAGAGTAAGAAAAAACATATGTGAACTAATACTGAATATGTCAAGTTGTTGTTGAAATGCAAATAGGAAGAATGCAATAGAAGCAAATACTCTTTGATAAAAATTGACAATTCTATGATTTTAACATTCAGTGAAAGACAAAGAAACATTACTCTCACTGTGAGGCAATTTTCAAATAATAAAAAGACAATCTTTTGAAAAAATAGCATTGAAATTAAAGAGTAGCACTTGGCTGTGAAAAAAAACTGAAAAAGTGTGAAAAAAATTCGCATTCAGAGTAAAAGAAAAATCTTTTGGCAAAATCAATTTGTTGTACTCTAAAATCATTTTTTGAAAAAAATCCAAGAAAGCAAATGAAAGAAAAAAAATGAAAGCAAAAGTTACGAGAAATTCTGGATACAATGATTGAAAAAAAGAAACAATTAATTGTTTCTTTTTAGCTAATTGGCGCTCTAATTATCTTTAATTATCAGTCTCAAAAACCACTGACAAATAACTTGGATCGTTCATCATCATCATCATCACAACCAACATAACTTGCGAGATTGTTCGGGAATTGGAAAGAAGACATTCTAAAGTAACAATTCTATTTACTCATTCCAACAATCCGTCTTGACCAGACTCTAGTGAGATATGTCGGAATTATAGAACAGGATTCTTGTGTGAACTTCCTGCATCATTTATATCATAAAATGTTCGTCTCTTTCTTCATATAATCCTGCACTCTTGTCTAATTTCGAATGAATATGAAACTGTATGTATCTTTTCTATTATTAAACACCAATAAACTATGTAAATTTAAATAATAACAACCAATGGATATGATAATATAGTGCAGAGGATTTTAGTCCCCCGACAATGCATGCGACGCTAGCACTGTTCAACATGAATAATTTTACCTAAATTCATTTGCTGAGATGTGGATAGTTCTTCCAATATAATGCAAAATACCAGTTTTAGATTTTCATTAATTGCAATTGCATGAAAATTGATAAAACGATTGCAATCAGGACAAATTCATGTATATCATTATCTGCACCTTCATGTAATCCTTTTCGAAGCGGATAAATTAAGGAAAATGAGGATAAATAATTTACAGTTTCTGCAAATTGAGTAAGTGAGATGATATAGAAATAAGATTAAAATAAAAGAATGGAATCTGAAGAGAATAAAGAAGAAGAAATCAAAGTGTTTGGAATAAATATTTTCTTGAATTTCATTCAACAGAATGACAATTTGCCCCCATAAAGCGGGATAATTAATAGGACATGCATGTATAAAGCTGAATGCTCAACAATATTCACTTATTCTATCATCTTAAAACGATCATGCACAATTTCATGGTAACTGTAAGTCTACCAATTAACTTTACTGCAAAAATAAAATTAGAAGAGATTTTTTTTTGGATATTTCTGCAGAATTTTTTTTATCCTCTTCAGTGGGTCGTTCTTGTTTTGCAGTGAAAGCGACTATCGATTAGGAAACGAGGAAACCCCATTCAATTTTCTTTCTAGGAAAATAAGCGATAAATGAAATTTGAAATGTTCTGCAAGAAAAAAATTGAGGGATCGACCTTCATATTCAAATCTCTTTCCAAAGCTTAACACTGCATAAAATAGGAAAAAGGAAATACAATGACGATTTCGAGCATTAAAAGCCATTTATGGTTTCTAAGCCATAAAATATTTTGAAAATGAAAAAAAAAGTTCTTAAGAAAAAATCTGAATGCCAGTATAGTTGGCTTCAATGTCATAAGAATTGGTCAATAGTTTGTATATGAAAAAAAAAAAAAAAAAAAAAAAAAAAAAAAAAAAAAAAAAAAAAAAA